>JACGCK010000195.1:0-83942 GCA_014925825.1 Pholiota molesta | reverse complement strand
GCTTTCAGTCCCTGCAACTTCAAAACATGGCTATTTACATTTGTTGTAATTTTTCTATCTGACTAAAAGTGATGACTTAGATCCCCCTCACACATTTCCTTTTCTGACGGTTCAGCACAGGTTCAGCGAGACAATCCATTCCATACTCTCCTCTAGGTCGGGAATTTCATTTATGCAAGCTGGAAGCATGTAGCTATGTAGGTGGCATGTTGTGCAGGCGGACGTTGATCTAGTCCTAATTGAGGGCGCGTTGGAAAAGATGAGTATAGCTGTATGTATTAGGGTGATACGTGGCGAGGCTAGCCTGGGATCTCAGGCCTACAGAATCAACCTGGAATCAACGGCTAAAGCGCTAAGGATTGATTTTACGTCGCAGTTCACGTTATTTCAGCATGGGCGGCTTCAAACGAGCGCTCGTCGGTTATTTTGGGACACCGAATTCCTTATTTGGTAACAGTTCCCTGATACTTTGGCGCCATGTTAGCATACTCGCTTGATACTCGCACGGGTAAGCGGTGGAGTTGTCCTTGTTGTACACCATCTAAATAGCTTCCGTATGGTCAGGAAGAGTCAGGAAGCGGAGTGCTGTGTGGATCGACATATGCTTAAAGTCTTTAAAATTTTACGTAGATTGTTTGCGGATTTGTTGCGGATAGATTAACGTTCATCGATCATCTGTTATGTCCTGGCTTGTCAATGCGTACAGCAGTCCGTATACATATACGATAAATACCTTGGTCTGCTGTTGTAAGTATTGTGCGAAACCGAAAAGAGTTTCCAGGATTGAAGGAGTGATTACAGATACGGACTCCGGAGGCATGTGAGACTGCTGACCATTGAAATGGCACACGATGGTGAATCATTTGATACAATAGTGTGCCCCAAACTGGTGTATACATCAGGGAAAAATGATATGACTATGTAGGGCTCAGTAGGTCCAGTAGAGCTGGTAGCCTCGTAGAGTAGTCCCCTTTCTGATAGTACCAGTAGACTCCTGCTAGGTCTCAGTAGAACTCAATAGACATCAATGTTTCTCAGTAGAACTTAGTAGATGAGGACGATGGCCATCGACGATTACCACAGGCGAACGAGTGTGTGATATATTGTCCACTTTCCTGGACGTACCCGTTACTACTAAAATCGCATTCGTAGTTGGGACTGCATGGCACGCAGTATGTGTCTTATCTTATCTGTCGAGCAGAACTAACGTCTCTGCTATCTAGTTGGGCACTTGTGCCATGAAACCCCGAAGCTAAGGCGGCGTTGTCGACAGTCGGTTGAACGTTTACGGAACCACGCATCTCAAAGTCGCTGGTAATACACTTCTCTCTCTCCCCCTTACATATCGGCCTATAACTGATGATACCGTACCAGACTTGAGCATCTGCCCAGGAAACGTAGGTGCAAACACATACAATACGGTAGGAGCGAAGGCAGCCGGCTTGATTGCAGAAGCCCTGGGGTTGAAGTTGTGATGGTCTCTTTCTTTGCGACCCCCGTAGGAGAATTCAACAAGCAAGACGTATAGCATAGGTATGCAGGACGCTCTAGAATCATACATATTTTGAGACCCGTTTCCCCTATTCGTCTTGTTAGTCGCGGGATACTGAGCTTAGGACTGCGATGTTCCAGGAGGGTGTTTGCGGCAATGGCGGCGAGATCGATGCCAATGGGGAGCTGACGAAGAGGAAGTGGCCTACTAGGGAAATAAATGTGTCACGACGGAAGGTGTAAAGTTGAAGGCGCAGAATTCGCGCATGAAACACCGCATCAATGTAATAACAAAGGCAAAATGCAAATTATGAGTACATGGGCAGAACTGCAGACTATAAGTACATTGTATTCGAGAAGGGGTTTGTGCGTCCTGGAAGACGGGGTCACCAGGGTGTGGTTGGAGTCCATGCACTGCCAGATATTCGTTACAGATCGTTTGGGGGCCGCCGAATCTCACTGGGAGTTGGAGGCTGTTGCTGGCCTAGGCACCTGCGAGCAGTTAGAAAGGGTAAGTGCCCACCTACCTCACGCCTCAAGTTGGGCGCACTGTTCAAAGATGCCTTGAACGATGCGACGCAGTTCGCCCTCTCCTTCGGCCGTAAGGATGTCGAAGTTCCAGCGTTCAATCGGTGCGGTGTCGCTCACATATAGTGCAGAGGAGGGGATATGCTCGGGCGAGACCAGTCCTTCTTTCGTGATGGAGTAGAAGCAGAGTTTCGTCCCGAAAGCGCTGACACCACGCAAGACGTCCAAAGGGCAAGATTCTATGGCAAATCGTAAATAAATAGCGCAATTGCCACTAGAGAGGAACAGCTTCTTACCAATAAGGTCACCTAGGCGGGCACGTAGCTGATCATCGGCGGCTGTGCGTTTGGATTTGAGCCCAAGATCCTTCTCCCTTTTGAGCGCCAGGACGAAGACAGGCTTGTTTTCCAAGAAGACTTCAAAAGTCACAAGGTAGTCCGCGCCCTTATTCGAGTTTATCTCCTGGAAATTGGGAATGACGGTGAAGTCGGTGTCGACTGGGAATAGCGTATTCAGGAGTTTGTTGTAAGGCGCATGCATTACATTCTCGAGGGCATCGTTGCCTCTTGCTAGAGCAATGTCGAACTGTCGCTGAATCTTCTCTGGCCACATGGTGGTTCGAGGTTGGTTCGAGGGCAAGGTGTGTTTTCACCAAATGATGGTAAACTCCAAATCAGCCATCAATCACTGCAGATCTATATTTCGGATAAGACGAGAAGTATGACTTCATGAAGCGCATCATAGCCACAGATCAAGCTCAAGGACGATCGGGCATTCTACGTAATCTTAGCGAATAAGCGCCCAACTGACCGCCGTCAGAAGCTCCAAGTATAAGGAAAACCACGTTTCCATCATCAAAAATATTTTAGACCGTATTGGTATTCCAATTTTACTGACTAGATGCAGCGATTGAACATCAGGATATGCTGCGTAGGCAAGGCTGTTGTACTTTTCTATCTTTGGCGGTGTCTCTATCGGAACCATCTGATATGACAATGCAAAAGCGGGCAAGAAAGTAAGGGAATGAGAAATGTACTGCACATCATAGGTCGTCTTTCCTTGATCTTGGTATAGCAAAGATGAGGGCCACCACACAGCCTGTGACGGTAAATGATTATTGCCGTTGAATGTTAAAGGGCTCGGCGTCCAATGTCGGATTCATGTTCATATTCATATACTGATCATGCTATCAAGTAGTTCATGGAGTCGCTTTGATGGGTCGCTCGCTTCGTTCGAATGACCGCTGGCTTTGAAATTGAATAGATGAACTCTGCTCTGATTGGGGCTCTCAATTTTGTTTTTCCTGAGTTGATCGTGAATTGAGGACATTGGCGAGCCACTCGCGCTAATTTGTTTGAATCATTTGAAAAACCCTAATCTTTCGAGTCTGCCGGTCAGTTGAAACAATTAAAATGGCAGTATGGTTTTAATCTCTTTACTTGGAGACATACAACCACCAGGTATTTTTTAAACATTTGAACATTGAATATTGAATGTCAAGAGTCATTAATTATCAAGATTCGATAGCGGCCCGTAGTGATTCGTGACGTGACGAATGCCACAAACGTAACAGTGCCGCAGCTTGAGATCAAGCTCTGACATTGCTCTAACATGCACACAGCACTGCCTGAAGCTATTGCCGATGCTCGAGGATATTTCAAGGCAACTCATGGCCGGATCTTTTCACTCTTTGGCGGTGCTTGTGTGGGCTACTACTTCCTGTCTCCGGAATTCTGTGTCGACATTGCTTGGACATTGCTGAAAGTGCTGTTGCATTGCTGTGGCACTTATTGAATGGCTAATAATGGAACTGCATCACGCCTCGAGCTCAAGGTGCTTACGACAGCCTGGACTCTGATCTCATCCGTGAACGGCCAAAATCTTGATGGATGCATCAGTTTCAAGGCTCACATGCGCTCACAAACGAGGCATGGGAGGACAAAATTACATGCTCGTTTGAGGCAGTGCTTACCAGCTCCATGCCCTGATAAAGCACATCATCCATCATCAGGCTCACTGTACTTTCCCTTATCAACCTGAGCCTGGTCCTGAGGCCGCCTGGCACCTGTCCTGACTCCTCTATACCCTCATCATGACTGCTCTGGCATCCAGGCCTGGGCCGTCCTCGCTGTCCACCCTTCCCAGCATAAACCACCGATGTCTGCGTCGCATGTCGCTGCGGACGTACGAGCTCGCGGACCCAGCGAGGCCAGGGGCCGAGCTCTCCTATGACGTCGGGCAGGTCAGAGATATTGTGCAGATGGACAAACGTTTGCGAGAGCAGGGCGTTGTGGCACCCGTTCCAGCCGGGTTCCACGAGTTTGCGACTTGTTTCAACCAGTATGCCGTTGGGCCTGAACGTTTTGCGACGTACAATTTCGTCAAAGGGAAGACCGTCATCCAGAGAAGCGGCAGTCCAATTGTGTGGGAGCACTTCAAGATTGATGACTGGTTAGTCGGCTGGAATCGTGATCCTGCTAACCAAGAACCATCCGCATCTACATCCTTCACTTCCGCGATGGTCCAATCCTCTCAAATTCCGCTACCACTGTTCGACATCGCAGAAAGCACCGTGGATCCCAAGCTAAAAGATCTCTCCACGCGTATGCGAGTGGCCATCCAGACGACAGATGAACTCACCAAGTTCTGGATCAAGAGGTTTTGTATTTCTATCACACACATGCTATTGCACAATCACTGATTTGATTTTGATTGTAGAGGCGCCATTGAGCATCAATATGCATCTCGTCTTGCTAATTTAGCGGAAACAATGATAGGGGAATCTGATTCTAGGTGCGTCAGCGTTCTTCTATGAATTACTCAATGTCAATTGACACATTATATACTGCGTAATAGCGAACTCCGGGGCGCAATAGACGCACTCAGAGTAGAGACCGCACAACAAGCGATGAAACGTCACGATCTTGCCAATCAAATCGCCGTCGACCTCGAATCACGATGTGTCGAACTCCAGATGAAACAGAGGATTCATTGGCGAGATGTCTATGAGCCGGCGGCCAGGAAGCTGCACCACGATCAAGTGCGGGGATTGCGCCGGCGGAGCGGAGTGGCATCGGAATGGAAGCAGGAATACAAGAAGCTGCGCTACTCCCTCGACACCAGGCGGCTTCAATCGATGAAGGCGTTGGACTTTTCTCCCAATAATCTTTCCTCACCATTGTCTGAATCTTCCGTAGATTCGCCCAAAGCAGCTTCGGGACCGGTCCATGAATGGGAGATGCTCCGTAATTCGTGTTTGCAGCTGGAAATGGAGAGATGCAAATTTATGGAGGAATCACTGGGGGCCTTCCTGGAGACTCTGTCGGTGATTTCAAATACTGATCGCGGAGTACGTTCATTTACACTGTGGGCGCTTTGGATCTTGGGAAAATTAACGCTGTTATTGCAGTCGATCAGTTTCATCACTCACTGGAAGGACCTTTTCATGCCTAGGGACTTCATCGACGAATTTTCTCAACGTTTCGGAGGTTCGAAGGCTTTGATCGACTCACTAAACTCGTATGGACAACGCCCACTTACTCCATTGCGCGGTCCTCCTCCTCCGCGTGAGGTAGCGGTAGCTTCTTTTCCTGGCAGATGTATGTATTATTATATTTGCGTGTCCCCGAAGCCGTTTATTAAACCGTCTTTGTTTCTATGTCCGTTCAGCAAAAATGTCCAATGAAACAGTCCAAGCGACCCCCAGACCGCTTGGCCCGCGAGTGAACGAGAGTCTTCAATCGACGGACAGCGGATCTACCTCGAAGTCTTCAGCTCGTGAACGGGCCCATCGTAGCTTGGGCGGTTTTGGTATCAGTATTCCTAGTCGATCGCACACACGCAGCCATTCTCAGCATAAACCAACGCTACTGCCGTTCTCCTCGGAGCCTCGACCCCAATCTCCCAGCCGTCCGACCTTGGTAAGCGCCCTTCCCTCTGGGGTTTGGACATATACTTATCTGTGAATTGTGAATTGATTTGCATTTGTTAGTCCAAGTTCGCTAATGTTTTTCAAAGAAGCAATCTGAGTCGAAACGGGCGAAATGATCATGGTACTTGAATCGAAATCATCTCATACTATTGCATCCTCCCTATTCTGTTTCTCTGTCGTCGCCGGATCCATTTATTTCTCCCTATAGATATCTGTTCCTCTCATAGCCTGTACTTCCATCGCTCGTGTTTCTTCATTCATGCACCCAAAAGACCTTCCTTGTTCAATGTTGTGTCATTTATTAACATTTCTCCCTAACTTATTATCCATCCATGCATCTTTCTCCCAACTAAATATGTATACTTCAGATTTTTATGTATCCTTTTTGTATACTTACCACCACCATCAGTAACGCCGTTTGAATGTCTAATTATGAGAAAGCTTTGATTGATGACGAATTTTGGTAATCAATCAGTCCAGGGTTGGACTCGGACCTCATGAGCGCTAAGTATATCAATGATCGTCCCTAATAATAATTCTTGTTTAACTATATTCATGGCAAATTCATGGCACTGTACGCATGGTCGAGAAAGACGTCTTTCCCAAGTATATCTTGCTTGATTTGAATGCAAAAACAATTCAAGAGATACTTTGCCGAGACTCTGATAAATAAGAAGACCGGTTATGATGACTTCTGAGAGTAATAACATGTAAAAAAAAGAGCCGACAACTTGGTTTGTTCTCGATAGAACTGCCTGGTTGCGGCCTTTTTGTGTGAACGTACAACGCGTTTCTATCTTGCCTTTTGTATAGGATGTGAATTGATCGGAGCTGGCTCTTCCTCACGCGTTATTCTTGTCATGCGTAGCCAAGCATGGCGCGTGTTTGAAGGATGTTTGTTATGTTGAAATCTGCTAAATTCAAGTTGTCATGCGTAGCAGCAAGTTCCTTGTTCTGAGTGTATGTAATGAAGCTAAAATAGTCTTGCCGAGACGTGGAATTTGTGGTTCGCGGGTTGGTTACTTATTACGGCCTAATCCAACCAAACCATCTTTGTTCGCCCAACCTCCACTTCTGTTCATCCACATGCTCGACTGATTCCTATTTCTCATCGCATTCTGTGGCTTCTCCCCATCTCTTAATGACCCTCGCACACGAATATTCTACGCAACTCGACAGGCAGGACCTGCACGCCCACATGAAGCCCCGCCGGCGCATGCCTCGCCCGACGAGCGCGACGACGACATCAACCACACTGGAAACTGGCGTCGAGCAACCGCCGCAGGCGCCGCCTGTCCTCACCTACTCACAATTTCTCGGGACATTTGACGAACTGCCGCCCACGATGGGCGGCGTCTTCCAGCCGCCTGGCCTGTCCTACCGAGCAACCAACAGCTACGGCTTCGATAAGTTCGGGTCTCCGGAACCTGGCCCCAGTCGCGCTCGGGGCAGTCCTCGGATGAATGGCCTGACTTCCACTGTCGTTATCGAGAATGGGTGGCCTAAGGACGTGTCTAAGAGGGAGGAAGAGTGGTTAGGGCACGGCAAGATCGAGGAGGTGGACGATGACATTGCTGATGTTTCAATTGTCGGCGATGATGAAGATGATGAAGATGATAGCTTCGAGGCGCCACGGGCGAGGATGTCGTCACATAACGGGGGCCAGGTGCCAAATGGTGTGCATGAGCGCGATGTGCCTTGGATCCCAACTCCCCCTCGATATCCCCAAGAAAAGAAACTTCCCAGTATCAGGGAAATGCCCCCTGGATCGGACCTTCGCAGCGTGAAAGCTTCTTCAACCCGTACTGCGACAGCTGGAATGAACTTCACTCCGGATGCTGGTCCCTCATCGCAGCCTGTGGTGCTCGATGAACCCCACGAGGTCTCCGTGATTAGAGAAAATCTAGATCTGATAAACTCGTCTGAGGAAGACTTGAAGTTTATGAATAAAGTGTGTTCCTATCTCTCTACATATGTTTTTTGGTTCGTCTCACAATGAAATTTTCAGCGTTTATTCAAAAAAAGCAAGCAATGGCAACCTCTGCCTGAACATGTCGATCTTTTCCCTAAAATCAATGAACATTTAGAATCCCTGCGGGGGACCTTGATTCTACGTACTCAAATAGGGGCGGAAGAGTGGAGTGTCCGGTCCTCCTCGTGGCATCAAAAATACTGCAAGAGACTAATATCTCTTCGAACGTGAGTCCGTTCATGTTTTCTGCGACTATTTCGGTTGCTCACACTACCAACTATCATAGAACACTACAACGGTTAGGACGAATTAGACCCCTAGCAGAGGTTCAGCCACTTCGTCCTCGACAACGCCAGGCCATCCTTACTAAATTAGAACAACACGAGGCCAAACTGGCAGATCTAGCATCAAAATATAGCGTAAGTACCGCGACAAGCGCCTCGTTCATTACTCGCGTCCATGGGTATTCACGTCCACCCACCATACAGACTGCTTTTGACAGACTTCGCCTCCGGCATCTGCACTTCCTGCTCACCCAGTCGCACGACGAGTCCTCGCGGATGAAGGCCCAGCAGCAGCGCCTGCTGTCGCGGGCGTCGTTTGAGAGGCGGTGGAAAGAGGCGAAGAGCTTCCGCGCGGGGCTCCGCAACGATTTTCACGATCTCCGACAGGAATTCTATGGCACTCAGCGCGTAGGCCGCCATATCTCATCCCCATAACCCTTTTTTGCGCGTCGCTTTCCGACAGTTCTTGGGGCCCTGGACAATATCTAATGACGGTAACGATAATTTATGACGAACAGTCTCTCCTTGGATCTTATCCTCGTCCTCTCCCTACAAATACCCTTCATCGCATTGCTTTGTTTGCTATCTGTGTGCTATCACGTCAAAAAGAAGTACCGTACATAGCTGGCCTGGAGCTGACACTGCTAATTGCCGTGGATTCTGGTTCTTTCTCTCTCTCTATCTCTTTGTTTATATTCATACCCTGTACAATGTACAATGTTCATCTAGGCGAATTTCTTGCAATATCTTCTATCCAGTCCTTTTACAAGCGAAAGATGGTACTGGCCGACATATGGGTTGATGTTTGCTTGATGTCAGCTATTAATGGATCTTGACGAGCGCGTGTTTGTCACGTGCTGTGAAAACATTACTCCAAGCGTGAATGAATCACACTGCCACCACCAACCTTCGTCGACGCTCTCATCCTCCATTTTCCTTATTGCACAATGTCCACAGCCCACAGACCGACATGGGATCCCGCACAGGCGAAGGATGTGAAGGGAGGATCGCGGCAGTTCTCCGTGCGGGACATGGCCGCCCACACGAAGCTCAAATTCCGGTGAGTCGTACGCTGCCCAAGTGCACCTGCACGCTACACCCGTCGGGCCCATGCTGACCTCGACGCCTTTCTGCGTGTCCGTAATACAGTCAAGTCGGACAGACGTCGAAGGACGAAGTCAAGCGGCTGGACTTGCGCGCAGAGCTGCTTATTGCTGAGCAAGAGGCGCGGAACAAGAAGAGGAAGGCCGAGGGCAAGCCGCCGCTGTTGGAGGATACGCCTGCGGCGGCAGGGGATGAGGAGTCGAATAAGAGGCGGAAACTACTCCAGCAGGCCTTGGAATTGGATAGAGAGGACGATTCAGACGAGGAGGAAGCCGAGAAGACAAGGGGAAAGCTAAAGCCGAAGATGAAGAGGAGGAGGAAAGGTCGGTCGACGATATTTTCTTTTTTGCTTGCCACAGGTCTCATATCCACGTCCTTTTAGCGAGGAGGAGTCAGAGGAGGAGGACGATACCGCCGAGCTGCTGCGGGAGCTGGAGAAGATCAAGCGCGAGCGCGCAGCAGAGAAGGCCCGGGTGGAGTCTGAGCAGTCAGCGAGCCAGGCAGCATCGAGAGAGGCGGAGATTGCTACTGCAAATCCCCTGCTCAACCTCGCGGCTGCCTTGGGCCAGTCAACGCCGGGAGGACTCAACACAACTGCTCCAGGGACGTTCCAAGTGAAGAAGCGTTGGGATGATGGTCAGTGGTTTTCTTACGTTGTATCCTGGTTTTGAATAGAGTTAACGCATTTTTTAGACCTTATTTTCAAAAACCAGGCTATGACACCCAAGACTGGTCAAGGGAACTTCGTAAACGATCTGTTGCGGACGGAATTCCATAAGTGCGTCCCGAATGTTGGCCGAAGAATTTCTTGCTAATTCTTGCTAACCCTTCATCTGCAGGAAATTCATGGCAAAGTTTATCAAGGTGAGACCCCCTTCTCTTAATCTCTCGTCATCTTCTCACAGCTACGGTTTTCTAGTAATTCGTTGTAATATTATATACCACTCGCAATATATCTTCTATTCTATCCAAAACGATACCTCAAGCAATACCTAAGCACCTAGTCATCTCTGTCCCATTCCCATCCCTCTGCAGCCCATTCTGGCATCTCCGTTGAGAAAGCTCCGAGACTCGTAGTATATTTCAGCGCGTGGAGGAAGATGTAGAGTTTTTCGGGTTTGGGGTCGGGGTGGAGGGGCAAGTAACACTCGGGACAGTATATTTGTTCGGTAGGCGTTGCGCATTCCATCGTCGTAGCCGGTACACTGGAAACTTTGTCAATCGCTTCTTGCAGTGTAATTTGAGGCGGTCCAGGTTCTTCTGTGTTCTCGGAGTCCTCAGTGACTGATTCTGGTGTAGCGGGATCTGTGGTTGGAGTTGCGGGTGTAGGGGAGGGCGAAGGGTCAGGCAACCGGAGTGGTTCTTCTGGCGTCGGAGTCTCCGGTGTTGCGCCTTCAGCTTCAGGTGCATTGGGGTTATTCCAAGAGGGGCGGACAGTGTAGGTCTCGGCTTTGCCTCCTCTTTTTCTTCGGTTTTGCGGCGGAGGGGGTTTAATGACCATACCCTTCGGCCTCATGACCCCCTTTGCACGGAACACAACATCCCTCCATCGGCTCCAGTCCTCGTCCTCATCCTGAAGAAAAACATCAGATCAATGTTGTTTGAGCATTGATTTTCCGACATACCTTCATATTTCGAAGCTTGGTGATGACCTCCACCGCCTGCTGCGACAGTGGCACGGGGGACCCCATGCCTATATCGTCGCCCGTTTCGCGGGGAAGGAGCTTCGGCGCTTCGGCGCTCACCGCGTCGGCCTCCGATTTCGCGAGTGACTCTGGGCTCCCGCTGGTCGCGATCAGGTCTTTGAGATGCGCAGGCGGGGCAGGCGCTTCGCGGAGGTCGCTCGGTCTGATGTCGATCCCTCCTCTGCCCACGGTGTCTCCCTGTGTCCATGTCAGTGATAGAGCGAAAACGAGATGGTGTTAGGTGCTGACCCATATCCGTTTCTCTGAATATATGGGATCGTTCGCTATTGGATAACCCAAGAATTGGAGGTGGACACGAAGCTGATGTGCTGTATGATACTCTAGTTAGCACTAGAGCAGATGGAAAGAATAGCGTCAGCTTACATCTTCCTGTAAAAGGTCGACCTGTCGAAAAGTTAGTAAAATGAATCAGATACACAGAGAATGCTCGCACATCTAACAACACTGCTATCGGTGTTCGCATCATATCGAATGAGATTGAAGACGGTCTTTGCTGTCTGTGCAAAGTAAATATGGGTTAGTCGATAACCATCTTACGGAATGGGATATAGCTCGCCTTTCCCTTTGGATGAACTATGTTTAATCCCATTTGTCGATCGACAGTGAGGAGAGGCTCCTCGCAAATAATTTCTTCTCTGTGTAAAATGGAAGATGATGAAAAATGAACGAGTTTCATTTGGTTAGATTACTTACGAAGGAAATTTGCCTTTCACCCTAGCCACGTACTCCTTCCGTACAGTGCCAGCAGTGAATTCCTTTGTGAGCTCCCTAGCACAAGCAGCGGATAGGGGGATAATCATCAATCCTGAGGTTAGGCGATCCAAACGGTTGATAGCTGAAGGATGCTAGATGTGAGATTCAAGTACGATTACGGATTGCACGAGTTCAACGCACGATAGCATTTGGTGAATCCGAAATCTTCCACTAGGATCTCTATGAGTGAATTGCGATTATACCGTCCCGATGCATGTACGGGCTGTGAGGGCAAGATGCGTCAGAAAGGGAACGGAGACGGAGAATGTCAGGACGAACGAACGATGCTGCCCGGTTTGTCGACGACGATGAATTCGCGTTCCTTGTCATGCAGGAGGATTTTGACGGGGGTTGACGTTACCGGAGGTTCATGGCGATGGACAACGTTTCTACGAAGAGTTAATTTGGTCAGGTTGGTTCAGACATTCAGAGACATTTACTCACTCGACACGGTCTCCGTCATTGAGGATGGTATCCGGTTTCGCTACTTTTCCGTTGACGGTTGTGACTCCGGATTCCAGTGCATATCTCTGGGGACCTTCAGCACTTGAATGAAAAGAGACTACAAGAAGTAACGCACATAATACTCCATCGACCTATCCCTGAACTCGGTAGACACGACTTCCAAAATCTCTCTTCCAATCCAGCGCATCTTCGTCATCGTCGTATATGGATACCAATACGGAGGTATCTTCTTGAGGCCATTGACCTGCTTGGGTTTGTACTGTTCGACTTGGTCGGCCATGAATGCAGATCGCACGAGACTATAAGCCGTTTGCCGGAACTGTTCCTGCGGAGAAGCTGGGATAAGTGGCAGATGAATTTTGAGTCTTCGTGAAACAGAGCTGAACCGTGTCGTTGGTGGCACGGACATACAGCTGTGCAGGGTTTATTGACTGGACGTTAACCCACACCGAGAGCTAGGCTATAAGCTAGATTGAGGCAATGTGTTCGTCAAGGAGGATATTGTTAACAGCAAGTTAACAGTCAAAGAAACTTGAAAGAAACCAAAAAGAAACTCAAAGAAACTGGCGAACAATGCTTACGTACACAAATGTGCTAAAAACAGATCCATACGGACCGTCAACGGACCGCACTCTTACCCCAGACCTAGCCTTTTCTCAAAAATTCCACAGCTGTTATTCGTTATCGACAGCTCAAATATTCTCTTTATATTTGTGGCGAGTAACTACCCATGAGGCGAGCATGTAAATTATTTTATAAGGCAAATGAAAGAAATGAAGAACACATCTTCTCATTGAACCGATCTGAGTGCGATATGAGCAGAAAAGAAGAGCAGCATAGTCACTGGACATAACACCTCTCAATTCTGTTTCGAGATTCTCCAAAGACAAGCAAGAGTTCGGTCAGTAGGGCTCGGTAATAGTATTATTCTTTGTATCGAGATTCGACGGTGAGCAGCAATTACGGGTTCTCCTCAATAACGCTTGGTCTAGGCCTTTAGATTCGAAGCCAAATGTCGTTGAAGGCAAAGTGCTGCAAACATATACGCCATACGGAGCCAATACAAAATCCTGATTGTCGAAAGCAGACTGCTGTGCGACGTTTGATCCCAAAAGAGTCAGGCTGTCAGCCGACATAATGCAGCCCATATCGAATCACCATTTCTTCGACTTGAGTAAAGTCAGGTATGGAAAGGTTGGTGTCCTGATTTATGTCCGATGCAAGCCCGATGTTGCAATACATGAAATTCAGGTCGAATGAGTAAGCGCCTTCAATCGAGATCCTTAAATTAATGGGCGCCTAATGCTTGGCAGCGTCCTTAATATAACAAATGGCTCCATCCATGCCGTCAAATGACTACTAATGAGCATTATATTAGGACATGAAATCCGGATATTAGCGTCGGGACTTTCTTGTTCTTACAATAGCATGGTTTAATACCCAGGAGAGCGGAGATCGATATTTTTAGCAAGATGGATCCAAACTTCAACTCAGTATTCACCATTTGAAGATGAGTGTGGATGGGAAGTACACCCATTCTTCAAATCATAATTTCCCGGTACATAGTCTTAAAAATGTAACCGCAGTCATTGTTAGCTAGATTTGAACATCCCCTTGTTGTCTTTTTGTTCGGAATTAAGATACAAATGAATAGAAATTTGAGCCGACTTACTTACTCAGTTACTTCAGAGTTTGCAAATAATGTCAATGAGTTAATATTTCGATTTGGCTAATCCTCCTTGAAGAAGGACCGTGCCATCATATTGGATAGCCACGCAGGAGTAGATACATATTTATGCACTTCCGAAATGATAGACAGTACTTGGACAGTGCAAGTCAATTTGGGCCACAAATTCCGGGGCCCGAGCAACCAATGAGCGTCAGAACTCCCATTCCGAACACCGTATTAATTATTCGCTCACATTAACGGAGAGAAACACACATGGCCTCTTCCGGCGGCGCCACATAATGGAATGGTGACTTGACAGGATCGACCCTCGGAGTGGGCATGAGCTCGGTATTCAAATAATACAGCTGATCCTCGAGGTTCCGTGGTGTTTAGACAGTCAGATATGACATGTATAGCATCCCATACAAGTTCTACATTTGTTGAATGATCATGATGGGTATTTTATGGACTGATGCAGTGATCAATAGATTAGCACCAACTTATCAGCAGAAGAATGGTGACACATTATTGTGATGCAAGATGAGTGAGTGGGTAAAGCAGAAGTCCACTGGACTAAATGCAGTAGATGTAAATTTCTAGGCAAGCTGTATGCAAAATTCAACCAAGTTCAAGTTCCAACTTGAATTAGGTGGTGTTTTGGAAGTGTTATCGTGGGAAATGTTAAATAGAAACAAACACAACATTTTTAGTTGAACCTGGAAGTTTACCGCGAAGGTAAAGAGAATCTGGACCATGAGACAGGATGAATCGTCCTTGCTTCTTATCCAACTGTCTCGACACCATTCAGATGAAAGTGCCTGGCCATTTGACCCTTCCCCCGCCTGACTGAAGCTTCAGACATCGGCAGACGGTACGCGCCCTTGTTCTCCAACTTGAACACTGTGAGTATCCATTGCTTGGAAGACATTCTTCGATTCACACTCGATCCCCTAGGAATGTGCGTCTCATCGGTGGCTATGTATAATAGCAAACTCCCAGAAGTTGACTTATCTGCGACTTTCTGGTCTGCACCTCGTATTTTACATGATTCTCGACCTGTGGATAGCAGGGACGATGCATTCTGGCACTAGTCCAGAAGGGGTCTCCTCACCACAATATGCCGACTATCAGGGGAGTGCATTCCCTGGATGACAATTGAGCTTGCCTTCTGGTGTATATTCTCTTCCGACGACTAAAGGCATACTCGGCGTTCATTAAACCAAAATGGCTCACCCGACAAGCGCCAATGCCGCCGACTCGCCCTTCAATTCTTATCTTTGAGGCAGCCCAAATTTTGATCTCGTGTCTAGTTCGATTGGGATCTGGTTCTAAAGCTTTCTCCAAGAAGTGAGTACAAGACTTCGCGCTGGGTCATCTACTTGTCTCTGGGGTCATTATCATGCTGCGCTTGACACGCCTGGCATGAAGCTTCTTTTTATGGGTCATCACCCCATCATGCATCTGTCTACCTTCCGTTTAACGTTAGTTTTTCTGACCCGCCATCAAAATATGCTCTGAGGTCACCTGACTCATAATGACTCTCCCAGTCCGTACCTTTTGTCCCCTGTCTTGAACGGATGGCCGTCATGATCACAGGTTCCTTCACCTCAATCCTACTACATGGGAAGAGGGATTTTTGATTCTTTGATTCTTTGTGGGCCATCTTTGTTCTCAAATTGCTCTGTACCTGGATCATTTCTCTTCTGTCTTCCGTCTGTATTTGTTTCGCGACAAGACTTCAAGATGACTGCCTGTTATTTTTCTATTCCTGTATGTTAAAAAATCTATGCTATCACCAATAAGGATAGGCCGAACCTCTCACCTGGCATCTGCTTTCATTCAGTTGTCATTCTGCGAACCTGTTGTGAGCGGGGCGGCAAATCTTGTAGATCCTGAACTGGATCAATTGATTCTTCCGGAGAGGGACTCTGCGCATATCGTCGTTTCCTAATCTATGGTACCCTTGTGACAAAGCTATCTCCACTTGTATGATGAATATGGTATCCTCAAGTGTACTGCCGACTTAATAAATGGGGTTCCTGGCGCTAACACAGCTTTTGATTTTGGAAATCGAATCGTTTTGGCCAGGTTTTGGCTATCGGCTCTTAGTATGAACTAATGAAATCTTTGAACAGCCATCTGATGTCTTCTGGATTCTTGCCATTGTTTTTGGCTTTGGATTTCCGGTGAATAATAACCTATAATCACTCGATCGAGCTCTAAAGAATATGTTGCTCTTTGTTTGAACTGACAGATCCACATGTCACTGCATGTCCACGCAGAAAGCTGCCGACTCGCCACACCATGGCTCCGACCTAGTTGATTTAGCTCATTGGCCAGACCACCGTTTCTGTCCAGCTATAAAACGCAGCGCAGCGATATCCCTCAATCTCAATAGCCTGCTTGTATCTCCAACAAAATGGGCAACTCACATTCGTCGTACCCGCTTCCACCCAGTCCGCCGCCTATATCACTGCCCGACTCTCCTAAACGACGTCCGTTCGAACGAAAGCGTTCGGCGATTCTCTCGCGGATGGGCCTTGGATGTACCTTCGTCGAATCGAGTGATAGCCTCACGCCATCTCACGCAACGTCAAAGACATCCAACGAGAAGCTCATCATTGTCGATCATCACCACCGACCGCCATCTGCTATTTATCCTCTCGCCTATAATCCCACTCCATCGAACGTTGAAAGCGACGAAGACGCAGCATTGGCGAGCTTTGTCAGACAATACCCAGGTAAGTGTTTCCCTGGATTCAGAGTTGCTTCGGGATCTCATTTGGCTTGGCAGAATACCAGTTGACCTGGATATTAGACACTTTACGTCGAACTGATTACTCACGACTGGAGCGCGCTGGCGAAACCTATGTCGATTATATGGGCGGCGCTATCTACCCGGAAAGTCTCGTAAAAGTCCACACTGATTTCCTCAAGCACAGTATTTTGGGTAATACCCATTCGGTCAGCAACAGGTGAATGAATATATGCGCTCGTTCGGACTTCAAATCTTACCGATTAATTCCTAGTTCAAAGCTATCACTGAAGTGTGCAGATGAAGCGCGCATGGCTGTCCTAACGCATTTCCGGGCGTCATCGGAATACACGGTTATTTTTACCCCCAATGCAAGCGGTGCTCTTAAACTGGTCGCGGAATCATTTCCGTTTGCTAGTGGCAGTAATCTTATCATCGGAGCCGATTCGCATAACAGCGTGAGTTGTATTCTGATTTCATTTGTCGCTTTAACTCAAGCCACGAGAACAGGTCCATGGCATCCGAGAATATGCAACATTCAAAGGCGCACGAACAATTTACGTACCCTCTACTTCTCGAGGCGGCTTTGACACTCAGATGGCCAAGGTATTTTGTTGACATGATTCTGACATTCTAGACGCTCATCTTCTCAAATTAGAACATACTTCTAAGGAATCGACCTCATTCGAAAGACCTCGCCCCAAGTCTATACGTTTTGACTGGCCAATCGAATATCTCTAACAGCAAGGCTTCTCTGTCGATCACTGAATATGCTTCCTCGCTTGGTTACTTCACTATGGTGGATGCAGCGGCTCTCGCGGCAACTTCTGTGGTTCACATATCAGAATACCCGATCGATGCCATGGCCATCTCTTTCTACAAAATGTTCGGATATCCAACGGGTGTCGGTGCTCTGATTGTCAAAAAATCGTTTCTGGCGCAACTGAAACGACCATGGTTTGCTGGAGGAACTGTCGATGTAGTACAAGTTCCAGGAAACATCGTTACAAGAGCGAAGCTTCCTCACGAACAATTCGAAGTGAGATTTTTTTTTATCGATTCCGTACATTCACATGCTTATCAAACTTAGGATGGGACTATCAACTATGTTCAACTACCAGCGATTACTAATGGACTACGCTTTCTATCCGCATATTTGCCATTCCTTCCCCTTCGACTTTCATCGCTTCTCATGCATCTAATATCGTCTTTGTCACAACTTCGTCATGATACCTCTGGCCGACCTGTAGTACAGATCCTGTCCCGAATACCCACCCGAAGACTCCGTTCCGTCGGCGAACAGGCCGACACTGGTTCTATTTTGGCGCTGCTATTTTTCGACGTATGTCGCCTTCCATACTGCCTCTCAAAACACGAGCCTTCAATCTGACATCCAAATACAGGCTTCAGGAGAGCTAATACCAAATTCGTTCATCGAATATGCTGCCTCTGTTCAAAATATATCACTGCGGACCGGTTGCATGTGCAATCCCGGTGGTGCGGCGGCTATTTTGGGCATCGAGGAAGAAATGCGACACCTCTATCCAGGCGTAACCTTATGCGACTTCGAAGAGAAGATGGGCAGAGAGCTAGGAGTTGTCAGAATTAGCCTTGGACTCGCTAGCAACTTCCAGGATGTATGGCGGGTGATCAAATTCGCGTCGTCCATTGGCCATGAACAATCGCGACACGCTATGTGGGACCAGTGGATACAGTCGCGAACTCCACAAATCGGTCAGGCTTTGTAAACCTGTGCGGTCCATGGTGATCTCTAGGTCTTGGTGAGAAATATTCGTGTATCAATTTTTTTGCCGTTCATTTCCTCTCTAAAGAAATGTATGTATGTATAACTTGGATTTAGTGTATCTGTCGTATTAATGTTTGCCAATACTACATAAGGTGTAAAAACTTGGAATCAGATTTAAATCATACAAAGCTGTGTAATTTTTTAGTCAACACATAGACCCGTCGCTCTATACATTTTCAAAACCATCTTATGGGGCTATCTTTGCGCTATCTTCACCAACAATTGGGAGTTGATTTCCTATCTCAATTTGTCCCTCCATAGTTGAAGAGAGTTGAAGCCATGAGCAAACATGCTTCTTTTCGTACAATGTGGGCTTCTGGTGTGAAGATAAACTCCAATTGTGAACTCACTCCGCTACAAACGGTTGAAGTTCCGAAACTGCGAAGCGCCAGCCAATGTCAATGCAAGATCTGAACAGAGGAAAAATTGGAGCAATGCAACTTGTTGTTTTCTAACACGCTGACCGTACTCCTCCGGAAAAAGAAAGCCTAAAATATGATAGTGGCTTGCATGAGTCATAGTTACTCATGTAGCGAACGAAAGGCAGCTCACAGATTTTCATACCACCCGCCAGTCAAGTTTCTCAGCTAGCCAACGCTCAAAAACATCATCATTTCTGAAGACAAGGCGAAATTAATAATGTGGTGGCAGTGGCCTCTTAGCTACGAGTGAAATTTAGATGATCTGCGCAATGAAAAGATTTTCGAATGACTTGCCCAATAAGCACTTGCCTTCGTCCGTAGATGCTTTAGATGATTCAATTGGATCAATCATATCTTTCGCAACCTGTGTCCAACAAAAATATGCTTGTTTCGGCTGCCGTGACCTACGGGTTGGCACCTGGTTTCTCATGTACGAAACGTTGAATTTCGGGAGATCATTATAAGGGACCAGCGCTTGTTTAATCATATTTCCCTCAGACAAGTTGCCAAAAGCTTCGATACTGATCCATGGCCGATCAGTGAGTGAAGATAGATATGTAGAACCTAGGAATCTTACCCTAAAGTTGGGTAGGAGTTTCCTAACTCGTCATACCACTGTCAAGTGTTCACAACCGGTGGTCAAGACTCAAAGAGCGCTGTTCGGAATTGAGATAAGTGCCAATAGTCCGTAGATAACGCGAGGCGCATGCTCACCTACGCCCATAGCATCCAGGGTCAAAACTGACTGTTGGTCGACAGATGCAGAAGTATCTCCTTTCCATTTGGTCCTTTCCATTTGGTGGTAAGCTGTAAGTGTGCGGTGTAACAAATAAGTCTAGGGAACATGAAGATGGTGACCAACCTTGGCGGTATGATAATTACCTACCGGAGTATATGATCTATCTCTCCGTTGAAAAGTGGGTCCATACCTTTTCGGTGACCTGGGCCCGTTAAAAGTACAACAGAATGATTATTCCCAAGTCGAGATATCTTGAAATAAAGACAGGCCTCACGATGGATTGAAATCGCCGCTGTTCAAAGGAGTCGGGTTAGTGTGCATGCTGGCACAAAAGGGAGAACTAGGAATGTACGCAAAAGGTCCTACGTATTAGCATAATCTCACCAAAGTGGAAGGGAGTCGGGTATAATTGATGTCGTCTCTCCGCGACTACTTATCTGGCGTCGAGAAAAAAAAAATAGCATTAGTGGCTGATTAGGCGTAGATAAAGGGCGACTGACAGATTCCGAGACCATTCATTTTTCATGTGTATGGTTGATGAGGCCTGAGGTCGCAGGTCAGCATGAAACATATTGCATTGCCACATAGATGGTGATAATACCTCACACATACTATGTTTTGGGTTCTTCTTACTATGGAACAAGTCGGTAGTGAGAGACCACGAAGACAATCAAAAGTATATGTGGACCGTAGTCGCGTAGTATCGTCAATGGACTACGCGGAGTCGCGGACCAGAAGGAAAGCGAGCCTTGAAGGCTCCGTCAGATGAGCGGAAGCCAACTTGTGCTCCCTATGCAAGCATGAAAGTTGTAATTTTGTGCCAGAGAGTTTTCTGAGTCTGTGCGCATTGAATATTAAATATTGACTCCCAATTGACTAGGACTCCTGATAGATTGTGGTGGAACAGGAAAGACGCGTGTCGGATGTCCGAGTCGCGACTGACCGCGAAGGCGGCCCGAGGCGCGTCTCACGTGGAAGCACGTGGCATTTACCCCTCATACGACAACTCGCTGCGGCTGGATGGGTCGCTGGACTTCCGACTTCCCGCCGACCATTGGCGTACTCCCCCAATCCCAGGAGGCTTCCCTTGATATCGAAAGCTAGCTTTATATCAAACTCCAAATGGAATTCTTCTCGCAAACCTACGTTGCTCTGCGCGGGCCTACAGGAGCGCCCCAAACACCCACAGATACCATTGGAAGGCTGAGCGATCGTCTTTCTCCTGCTACCCTTCTAGCAGATCGACGAGCAGCTGTGCTCGCTCTCAAAGGGCTTGTGCGCGACTGCAAGCAAGAAGTCGGCGAAAGAGCGCTATCGGGCCTGCTAGAGTCTCTTTACAATGACGCAGAAGTCGACGCGGATATGGGGAAAGCCATTTTGGAAACGTTAGATATTCTATGTCAGACAGAAGACGCGACCCCAGGAAGCCATGAGCTTGGGTTCAAGCATACCGACATCTTAGTGGCATCGGACAAGACTACTCATACACTATTCGCACTACTCGGAGATACCAATTTCTATACCCGTTTCGCAACGCTTCAGTTGCTCACGACGCTACTGCACAATCGACGACAAGCAATCCAAAGTTATTTTCTGACGGCGCCTGCTGGACCGGGGAGTATTATTGCGGTGTTGGAGGACAAGCGAGAAATCATTCGAAACGGTGAGTTGCAACTCATCTGCGAGTAAACGAATCTAGCTCATCACGTTCCGAATCCTTGTCGATGTTTTAAATCAGAGGCTATTACTATGGTCCAAGCTCTTATATCTCAAAGTCCTGATATCCAAAAAGTGTTGGCCTTCGAAGGGGCATTCGAAAAGCTCTTCAACACTGTAACGCAAGAAGGAGGCGTGGATGGCGGACTCGTGGCTCAAGGAGCTCTTACTTGCGTGGATGGATTATTGCGGTTCAACAGCTCGAATCAAGTACGTCTTTGCTATTGAGTTAGTTGTATGACACTGACATTTTAAATAGAGCTATTTCAAAGAAACATCCCTGCCACCAGTTCTATGCGCTCTCCTCCAATTCCCTGTGACGCTAGACGTTCAAACAACCGCACCGCAAGAGTTTGCTCTCCAATTTTGGGATGACCAGAAACAGAGAAATACATCTTTGATTATTGGAATAATGGGAATGCTCATTGGAGCCAAAGGGCACGGTGTGAGCAAAGATCCACGCCCTCAGTTGACTTCGATTAAGGGCATTTTAGGTTTCGGAAAATGTCCCTTTCACAAGATGTCTTATCGAAATGGCACTGGCATCCAATGCGCCCACACCGGTCAAAACTCAAGTAAGTTTTCATTCCATTTCCGAGCGCCTTCAGTAACCATGTATAATCAGGCCCTTCGTCTTCTTCCTACCAATATCAACTTCCCATTCTCAGAAATATCCTTGACCCCATATGTCCCAGTACCGGAAACAAACGGAGAGGAATGGGATCGCTTAGAGCTAGCCTCTGCTCTTGATGCTCTCGTCGAACTAGCCATTCATGGAGAATATAATGGTCTGGATGCTGGAAAACGCACCAAAGAAAGCCTTGAGCTGAGAAGCGCAGCTGCAGCGGTGTTCGAGGTGGGCCTCTTCCACATACGCCGACAGAAATTCCCTTAACATCATTCATTCATTCATTTCTAGAACTTTGTCCGTAAGGACGAAATCCGCCAGGCAATTATTCAGGCGATGCTTCCCCTGGAGGATTCTGGTGAGTGTTACTTTGCGTGCGGTGTAGAACTGCCTTTGATGCTTGATTACCACCAGATGAGCCGCAGGCATCGCGATCGACTCCTCTCCTGCACGCACTCTCGGCCCCGCCTAACACCGCTTCGGTCCTGGATCCAGCAGATGTCATCTCGACACACATAGCCACTCTGATGTTTGCGCACCTCCTACGCGGATCGCCACGGGCCAAAGCAGCCGCCCGCTTAATTGTTCCTGGACCTACGCCCACAGCTCCGGGGGGCCAGTTGAACTTCTTTGTTCCCGCTGATGGTGCTCCTCCGGAACCTGTCGCAGTAGAACCCGAGGACGAGGACGAACGACAGACGCTGCTGCAGATCCTGACGGAGAACTTGTCTTTAGCTTTGCTGTCTCGCTCGCGGAGCAATAATTCGGACAGAGAAGCAAGGGAGTGGGACAGATATGTGATTGGCTACCTATGCCTTCTTTCTCAATGGCTATGGGAGGATCCGAAGTCAGTCAAGGATTTCCTCGACGCTGGGGGACTTGGTGTTGTGAGTAAAGTCTCATACGTTGATTGTACGGGTCAGTTGTTGACTACCGTCTCGCCGCCAGTTGGTCGAACCCATCAATCAAACTTCAGAGGTGGATTCGCTAGTCCCAGGCTTGTGCGCCTTCCTTCTCGGCCTTTGCTATGAATACAATCGTGAGCCTGGCGAAATAACAAGGTAAGATCCACATGGCGCAGTGTGTGCGAATAGTGATAATATTTTATTTTACAGGTCAACTATTCACCCAATTATTGGTCGGCTGAGTGTCGACACACTGATTGGACAAATGGCACGATTCCGGGAAGACGAGCGCTTCAAGGCCGTCGGGCCCGATTCGATCGTGCTTCCAATCCCCAGCTCAGCATTGCCGCCTTCCGTTAAAGCTGCAGCCTCCGAGGAGGCTGAAATATGGTTTGATTGGGCTTTTGTCGACTTCTGGAAATCTAATTATTGTACGTGAACATCGTTCTATCTGACGCATTATTGCCTCTAATTCATCTTCAGATACTGTTCAACGTGGATTTTCCACCGATCCTGATCAGCTCTCCTCGTCAAATGGACAGAGTGCAGAAACTGCCATGCTCGTTGCGTCTCTCCGAGAGGTTATCCGACAGCAAGCCGAAGAGATCGACGCTCTGCAGAAGCGCTTCAAAGTCGCAGCTTCATCTGACAACAAAGTACGTTTATATGCGTGAAATTGTTACATTTGCTTATGAGCATTTCCTTCGATTTAGGTTTCCGACCTTGAAAAAGAAGTTGCAGCTTTGAAATTGGAAGTAGCCACCTCTGAAAATACGCGAAAGGACGTGGAAAAGGAACAAGAAGACCTCCTCGTCTTACTGGATGAAGTCACAAGCAAACGGCGAAAAGACAAGGCCCGAATGAAGGAAGTGGGATTGGAAGTCTCCGAAGATGAAGCAGATGACGACGACGATGAGGATGAGGACGAGGAATGATTAACTATACCCGCTGCATTGTGCTGTTGAGTGATATCCGTGTTTATTATTGTTATCGAACGGTGGAATAGACATTTTATGGTATATTATCTTTTCTCTTCGGTTGTTGATAGTTCAACTAATTACCTTCAACAGGACAATATTATGGAGCAACCGGAAATTCTGGAAATTCTACTTGAATTCAGCCCTGCAAGATGAATCCTTTTGAAAATGCCTGTTTGAGCTGTTTCACAGATCAAGAAAACCTTGATACTTCTATTCTAAACCATATCTGAACATGAAGCTCCGAACCTTGTTTCTGACTATTCTCAACGAACTCAAGTCACCATTATGGCTGGATCTTCCTGATGACGTGAATACATAGACGCCCGTACTATACGCCCGCTAGAAGATAGTCGCCCACATGATTCACGTCATATATGTAGCTTCTCGGATCTCCTCTCCGTTGAAATCGTACCTCCATGTTGGCGGCTCGATTGGAGAGATTCATTTTGCTTCCTGACGATCTTTCACAATACTTAGAATGACCCGGCGGCGCAGATAGAATGCTATACAGGACTAATGAAGTTATCTATTTTTAGCAACGCACTAACTTAGTACTGCTTGCAACCTTCTTTGTGTCAATACAGAACGATCTCGAACACCGCTAGAGACATCGAACATTCGCTGAACAGGGTTTCCTTCACCCCGTTCTCGAGAAAGAAGAACTCGCCAATCACTTTCTCCGCTCAATTGGTCGATAAAACGGTTACTTACGAATATCGACACAAGCTGAATGGATCAAGGAGCAACTCAGTCGGGCGCATTCTCTGCCCTAGAATATTCAAATGCGCATATATCTCATCTACAGCAACCGGGCGAAGAAACTCAGACGCTAGGCCCGTCCAATGCAAGTCTGGCTTCTTCACTAGCATTCGCGTACCCAGCCCAGGAATCGCTTTCGCCCCACCACCCAGACTACGCGGCGTCAAACAAGGAGAACGATCCTGGCGCGCTGGCAATTACCGCGCCCGTGCCTTTGTCCTATGCTGCGCGGAGTAAAGATGCTCTTCGGTCTATATTATCGACGGGAGGTGACAGTACGTCGATATCCCATTAGCATATATTCTGTATTTAAAGACTGACAAACTGGATGTGCAGGTCCTCACACGGATTTTGAGAACCTACAGAACGATGCAGATCATGCTGAGACACCAGCCGATAAAGTGGCGGATATGGAGTTCGCAAACACACAACCGAGGCAATTATTCCAATGGCACGACCTTCGCCTCGCCATGCTCAACCGAGCAGACGATCCGTCCAATACCAGCATATACGACCGGCAAAGCGCGATGACACAGCCTACAATGATCATCCGCCCCATTTCTGCCTCGACGCTGATGGCTTTGACAGAGCCCTGCCTCATGAAATGGTGCCTTGATCCAGATGACGAATTATTGAGTGGTCCAACGTACGCTCCCGGGCCTCCTCCGGTGACCGCAGTTCAATACAACGCTGTTCAAGCGCCATCGGGCACCATGAATTCGTGGGGATACTAGAAGATGTGGGCGAGCATTCATTCTTGTTTCTTTTTCACGGAAGGTGGCTATATGCACATGAAAGAAAGAAAAACACAGCTTTATGTTTTACAAACTAGAGCAGAGAGTCGCATTCTGTTCCATGTATTATCAAAGCCGTCTGTAGTAAGTTATGTGATAGTGCAGGTTGGGAACAGCGACGCAGCGTCGCCGGTAACATTCACATTTTGGCATGAGAAAGTTGCATTGCCCTTGGGGAATCTGGTAGAAGGAATTTAGTCATTAAATGAAATGCAGATATTCAAATCATTTGAATCATGCTCACGAAAGGCTGATATCATTGACGTTGATATCAGAGCAACGGCCGTCTGGCGAGCATGATAAAGATGCTACGACAGAGCTCGTCCCAGTTCCAGTAATACTACGGCAAATCAGATCAACAAAATGTCATAAATGAAGAGTGAAGTGATGCTTTACTTGTTGAACCAAATATCTTGAATTAGCGTATTCGAGGGGAATTGGGCACATGCTGTAGCATTTGTCATGTAACACTAAAAAGTAGAATGAGATACGAAGATGATATTTCAAAGAAACATAACACCGTACCTGGTCAATGATGAGTGGATTGCCCACTGCAGTCTCGAAGAAGTTTTGGAAGGTGATGTTCTTGACAATTCCACTCCCGACATTTGGACCAGCCCAAGCCTTAATTCTGGCGCCGTTTTGTGCGTTGGTCATTTCTACATTTCTAGGGGATGATTAGTGCCCATCGTGTCCGAGATATACTCAGACACTTACTTCGCAAGAACATTCTCTACGATGTCAAAAATTCCAGGAAATTGGCCCAAAGAACTATTTATTTTGAAGATCAATGAGCAATGTAGGAGGAAGCAATGTATCAGGAAAAATTTGCATACCCAACAGATATTCCGCTACAGACGAATGAGCGATGAGTATATAAGAATACAGATCGTAAGAGTACTTACTGTGACCCGGTGCAATTGAGATTCTCGACAAGAACATTGGTTGCATCTAATGATTTCAACGGATGATCAGAAGAGGTGGACGGAGCGATTTCTATCTACCACTCACTGGGCTTGAAGGCGACGCAATCGTCACCGTTGACAATCACTGAATTCAATATCTGAACAGTATCGCTTCTGTAAACGTTCCAACCGTCCGTATTGGCGGCGCCATGGGTGGAATTGGAGACGGCATGGATATTGATGTTGTTGTAAACAACATTTTTGCCTTCGTTGACCTAGATCGTTGCGTATAAATCACCTAGGATAGGAAAAGGGTTTTTACATAATTGCGTACGAGATTATGCCATTCTGGACTGTTGATCATATGGATATTTTCGATCAAGACATTTTCGGCTTGGAATACGGTAAGAGTGATTGGACGCAAAAGAGACGCGTTGGATGCACTATTTTCAAAAGATGAGTCTTATAAACTCTGCGATTGAAGGCGTCGATAGAGACTGACAATGTATCCCACCACAACTAACAGAAAGTTTAGCAAGAAGATAGATGGTATTTAAATCATATGAACGTACCTGTCCGGAGCCATCCAATGTTCCTCCTCCATCAAAGAGAATGTTCTCTCCACCTAGAAGCCAAAAAGTGATCTGTGTTTGGAACGGAATAAAAAATCCATTCTGAAAAGCGGGCGTTCAGTTCGACAATCAGAGATTAGCAAGAACCAACGCACTCCGCTCCAGTAAGGAATATTATCTGTGAACTTGAGCGTTCCTTCAAGGTTCTGGGAGATACCAAAGTCAGTCGATAGCTCCAAAACTCACGAAACCGAACGACATACAATGTGTTTGTTACGAAGACCAGTCATGTTCATCCTCGTTTGAATACTCAAAGTGGATTTTGCTGGGATCGTAACGGTAGCACAATCATGCACGGCCTTCAAGAAGTGGGGCGCATCATCGCCACCACTAGCGGTCAGAGTACACGCGTCGTCCTTTGCTGGTTGTTTTGGGAATTTGAAGGGTGGCCTGAAGAAAGGTAAGAAAGACGGTCCATTGGCCGCGACAGATGTCAAGCAGAAGGTTACGAGCCCAAACGAAGTCGTAAGCAGGCGCATTTTCCGAACGTCCTTGTCTTCATTTCGGATCCTCAACCACATTTTATATCCGCAGAATAACAAAATCGGACCGCCATTTGACGAAGCTAGTACATGCGACGGTCCGGACGCGCTCCCTTGGGAGGATATTTGGTGGACAGCTAAAGATAGGCCGCACTTGTGATGTCAGAATGTTTCTCAATCAGATGTCGACGTTCACAGATTCGCATGGTGAAGTTTGCGGACCAGTCACCGCCCCAGCAAACCGAGAAAAATAGTACGGCTTTAGAGAGTATTCTGGGAGGCGCTCCTCAGTTGTTGACGGTATATTGGCCACGTGACATCCTTTTACTCGACGGCTAGACAAGCCAGGGGATGTTGAAGGTTTGTGGGAGCAGTTTGTTCATTTATATTGTCCAAGTCGGCCAGTAGAACGAGTGCACAATCCTTCCAGCGCTTGAAATGAGAGATACACAACGATGAGAATGATCAGGTTGAAGAGCAAGAGCAGACCGTGCGAAAATGTATATTTCCAGTTTGTCTCAGCTGCGCCCGGCGTCGCGCAGCTAACGAGAGCTAACGACCGCATATAGACGACCATGAACGACTTGACTACAGCTTACTCCGGACACTCTTGCTTTGAAGAATGACTCTCATTGATACCCAAGGCCATACATATCGCTAATAGACTCCTCGACGGATACACTACTTATTGCATCGTTGACTGCTTCAGGTGACCGTCTGCCTCCTAATCTGCATCCCGAACATGGATAGTCACCGCAGCCTGTCTCACAACGACATATTGCTACCCGTTACTGTAAACGAATAATGTGCTTATTCTGGACCTGTTCTGGACTGAGCGGTCAACCTGACGACGAACTTGTTGGCGATGTTCCTTTGTCATGTTTCACTTGCTTGCTTTACCACCAACCACTCATCAGGCTCCTTCATACCTGCCCCACCCCACGTTTTCTTAAACCCTCAGCGGGCTCTTGTTTCCCGAGTCCTGAGTGGTTGGGTGGCTCGTCCGTCTTTCTTTCTCCCCACTTCGTGTTATCCTCACGAATTCCTCTCATCCGTGAAATGGCTGCTCTTGTTCAATCCTCGCCGCCTATGAAGTTGGATCTATCGCCTATGATAGAATCAGGCCTTGGCGAGGTTGTAGTTTCAGATGCGCAGTCACCCAAGGCTTCTATTTCAAGCCCCACCAGTGGAAAGAAGAGTCCTTCTGAATCTACGAGAATCAAACGACACAAGCGGTGGTATATGCACGACGGGAATATAGTGATTCAAGTGAGCTTTCTTCCATTGAGCTTTATAGGTTGAAATGCTAACCTTTCTTCCAGGTAGAAAACACGCTCTTCCGGCTCAAACTCTCTACTCTTCACGAACATTCACCCGTCTTCCGGAATATCGTTCCGCCCATACAGACAGGAAGTTTACCCATCATTGGATATAACGATAGACGACCCCTCGTATTATACGAGGTATCACAGGCCAGTTTCGTGCGGCTTCTCCCAATGCTATATCCATCGTGTGTATTTCCCTTATTGATTTTGGGCAATGTTACTGATCAACAACAGCGAGCCCCAATCCCCAAAGAAACCTCCCACCATCCATGATCTGCTCTCCATACTCAAACTCGCCAACAATTTTCAGATGGACCGCATCCGGAATACCGCCATGCTCCAGCTCCTGGAACACCCAATGGACCCCATCCGCCGGATCGCGATCTGGGAAGAATTCCACCTCGACTCCGACGTTCTGCTGCCCTCCTTCGCCGCTCTCTGTCAGCGGTCCGAGCCGCTCACGCTGCCTATGACCATGAGCCTGGGGATACGAAACTTCACGAAAGTCGCTGCAGCCAGAGACCTGTATCGCCAAACCGTGGGCTGCTGTGGGTGTCGGAGGAGCTTGGATGTAGAGGAGAGCCAGGTGATTGCGGAGAAGATTGTGGGTGTGGTATTTGCGAAGCAGCATTTGCCGCTGGAGAAACCTATGCTATGAATCATGACTTTCCTTCTCTTCGAGATGACGATCTGGACTTTAGGCTAATGTTCCTTGTACTAAGTAATTGTCTTTTACTTTACATACCGAAAAAGCGAATTAATAGATGTATTTTAAATGATAACAAAGCGAGCAGATATGAATGAGGTGGGATGCATGGATATCGATAATCATCTAGCTAGGCTCGTCGTAATCGTGATATTAGACCATCAAACAAAGATTGCCTTCTTGGTGGCTCAGGCTTGGCAACCTCCTTCACAAATTGCCTCGAATCGAAAGGCTCTCCCGCTGGTGGCGTAGACCACTTCTGCACCGACTTCACCAATTGGCCCTCTAACAGCCGCATCAGCATGCTCTCCTTTTTCCAAACGCCTGTCGTCCATATCGCCAGAGGCCCCCGCGATGTGGTTGTCGTCCTATCGACATCCGAAGGTCCTTTTGCTTCTACTGAGCTGATATCTTTTTCACGTGGAAGGGACGGTGATGCATTCAGAGCGCGTTTGGAGCGATTCGCTTGCAAGCGCATTCGGTTCGCGAGGACGACATCGGTGAAGATGCGGTCGCCAACGACGATGAGTTCATGGTCGAGGACCGGAGAACGGAGCGAGGAGAAGTAGGTGCGGATCGCGGTTATACACGAGTACGCTGGTTTGAATGCCTTGTGCTGCAGGACGGGGACGCCTAGGTGGTGAGTGACCGACTCAGTCTGCAAATAATATCAGTGCTATATTAGTGTGGGGCATTGTCAGTTAGAAGGGAATGTGAGCATACCAGTAGCCCCCCAGCATCTAGGTATGTGCCCGCGGAGTTGCTGACGATGAGAACATTGCCTTCGCCAAAAATTTCACGACACTCCTTCCATGATTCCTACAGCCATCTCAGTTTTCGCGCCATAGAACGACAATAACGCGTGATTGCTGACCTGAAGCTCTGGAACGAGGGTGTCTTTGTGTGGTATCGTCTGCACGGAAACAAAGTTTACCAACAAACCGAACACGAAACGAAAGAGAACAAACCAAACAGTTATCCTTGTCAAATACCGCACCCCGGTATCCCGCCCGTTTCAGCGCTGCAAAGTCGATATGGCGGATGTCTTCCTGTGCCAGGCGTGGATCAGAAATACTGATAGGTTACTAGGGCCTCGGAGTGCAGATACCTTTCACTATTACGCCAGGGATAACCAGCCTTGGCTGTATCAAGAGCTGGAATGGCACCAAGACTCCAGGAATGTTCAGCGGCATGGTGGTTTTGCTCGCGCGCCGTTGAGCGAGGAGGAGGATGTACAGTGACGAAGGAGCCGGGTCCGGCATGGCGGCAGCAGACAAATTCTCCAGTCACGTGGTGTATATTGACATCTTCCCTGGAGGTGAAAAAGTTGTGAAAAAGCGATGAACCACTTGGAATGTTCAACGAAGCATAAGCTCAAATTTTTTAGGATATAGGCTTATAGCTCAATATACGGGAATGAGTTGATCCTCTGAAATTTGGCTCTTTTAGCACCCATTATTGTTGCTTTGATGAATCTAGAATAGGCGCCCGTCATTGCATACCCAAAGTCCAAAGTTAGATCGACGTTCTCGTCACCAAATATTCCGGTAGCACATTTTTTTATTGTTTACAACCCAATCACAAGCGTTAATTCAGACTTAGGGACCTCCGAGTCCAACGGCTTCCAACTCAATCTCAGTCGCAGAAAGTAATCGCAAGATTGACCTAGTAGCTCAAATTAGAACAGATGTTGAGGATAATTCTGGAATTCGCTCTTACATTGTTAGTTTGGCAAGCAACTTGGACACCGGTGTCGGTGGATACATGGAATGCCGTGGGGCAATTAGCATTGGTGCCTAAATTTAATGGTGAGCAATTAGGCAAGGCGGTTTGACCCTTTAGAAGGAAGGTAAGACTTACAGTCTGCTCCTGATGTATCGCAGCCGTTGAAGTATCTAGAACGCAGTCATGAGTTGAGTATGACACGGAGGTTGAGATTTGGTTGAGATGCAACTATTACCCAAATCCAGAAGTCACGGAGAACGAGTGACTGTAAAATACATCAAATAAGAGAGGAAAACGACGCGATGATCTTAAACATACGGAGGAATAAGTGAAATGTCGGTGCTAGATCCACTTCCTGGGGAGGTAGGATTAACAAGAGTGGTCTCGATGAGAGTGCAACCCTCTCCGTTGAACCCACAACCGCCTTTATTAGACAATTAGATTAGCTTCGAAATAACAATCTTTGAGCTGAAGCAAGTACCTGTTTGCAAATACCTACATCCGAACAATGGTAAATCAGTGGTAGATAATTAACCCGCTATAAAACGTACGCAATGGCTGCAGTAAGAGGTCCGTTCGAAGTGAAATCACCCCCGGTTGACAGGACGTTTCCACCTTGGATTAAAGTTGGCTACAGGAACTCATGAGTAAAGAAAGAACTAGGTCAGTTCCATCAACATTTGACTGACGGTTCCAAAGCCACAGCTATGGGAGAAAAGATGAGTATATATCATAGAAAATAATCTGCCATAGTTTCTTACTTGTTAGTGAAGTGCACAGTGTGCGACTCAGCGTTGACGCCGATGGCAATCGCTGCAAGACCGACCACAAAAGCAGATTTGAGGGAGAACATGGTTTGAGTTGTTCGTTGGTAGACGAGGGAATGAGAGTCTTGAAAGATCTGAGGTTTAGGAGCAGTAGAACATCTGCTTTTATACTGTTCATAGCAAAAAAAAAAATTAATATAATGTAGGGATGCTAGAGTATCTTTCTAGTGTACGTATTATTATTGTCGCGGCAAAGATACTCCTACGTTCAAAACAAATGCCGATTCCACTGGAATCGGCTCAAAATGCCGCTGCCGGTCCAATAATATAGACTAACCTTTTTTCGACCTCAAGGCTCACAGAGTACAAAAATATATACATATCAAGTCGATATCAAGGACGAGAACTCCGAGTCTGAGCAGTGATTTTGATTTTCAAACCTACCCTCATCATTCATGCAAAGATATGTCAGTGCAAGCGGGGCTTATGTTTACAAAAATGTTTTCAGCCATGGACTCATGACTTATGCGTATCACATCGCATGGTACTCATCCGCAAAATAACATAGTTGCGATCATCGTACAAAGAAGATTCGAAGTTGAACGTTTTGAACATCGAATGGCTGCTTTCTGTTCTTAGAATTCGGCCTGAAGATCACCGCTCGGCAAGGTTTCAACGTCAGCCCGAGACGATGTCGGATGCTCGTCGCTCGTACATTGTACAAAATTGCAAGCCAATGAATGAGAGGAAGGACATGTAGCCAGGTTTTGAAATCAGTCAAAATAAATTCTTACCTAGGTTAAGCTCGATAAGTAATCCCGTTGGAAATGAGTTCGTCTTGTACTTAGTAGACAAGATACAAAGGTCAAAATAAGCGCTCAGTAACTTAACACTGCACGTGTGCATCCTCCAAGAATTCTGTATGTTACTATGTATGTAAAGCGGCATATTTGAACCGTAAAACCTGCGTAAAACAGTGTAATCCTACTCTGATCCTACTGATACGATGATAGTATTTAGGTGTGAATTGTCACTTGCGGCCTTATTGTTGTGGACTGGGTTGATATCTTTAGAAAGAACTGCGGTGGCATCTTCAGTGGTTTGTAATTATCATTGACTCACTGGAACGTAGCTTTAAATACCTCAAATTTTGAATAGTGGATAACAGTAGTGAAAGATACATACCTTGCTTATACGACGTGCTAGATCCCAAGGGAGACGGAGAGGCGACTAAGCACCTAAATAAACCATACAAACCATCAGAGCTTTCCAGGAATTGGGAAGTGTGATGTTCTATTTATGTATGATATTCTATTTTCGTGATATATTCAAGGCTCTCGCTGCTCTTTCGACATCAGACAATTGTCAGGTATCGCTGAGAATAATCCAATGTTGATCAACTCCAGCGAGAAAGATAGCAATCTCTTCGGCAACATCTAGCAATAGGACACGAAGTAAACGGCATTGACCCCATGTGACTGAGAATCTGAATGGTTCACAGCAGCTGACGGTTTTTCTTGCCCAGTCATCCAGACCAGAGCAAGCCAGAACAGCCTAATCCAATGTTGGTCAATTCATGTGCAGCGAGGGAAGATACCAATCTCTTCAGCAACATCCAGCGGTGGAACAAGGAGGCAATGCAATGGCATTAACTTCATGCGACGGACGATCAGAATGGATGGTAGCTGCTGATGGTTTTTCTTGACCAGTCATCCGGACCATTTCTAGAACAGCCGCATCGCATTCCCAGGTTCACAAGACGGTCTGCCTTCTGCCTAACCAGCAACTTTGGTGAATCAGAGTTTAGTGCCAAGTACCTCAGATGGGACCTCGACTTCTCCAGCGACAATCGAGAGCGACTCCGTGAGCTTGGGCACTTGTACCCCACCTGTCAGCAGAGCGTACTTAGAAGCGGGATTCCAATCTTTTGCGACAGAGTATGTTCCTGGACTCCCAAAGATTGAATAACGTGCCATTCCTGGGTAGAAAGAGTGAGTCCTACATTCAGATGTTTCGAGATGATGTGGCGAAACAGATGAGCTCACCATAGAATATCGAAGCCGACACTGGAGGAGACGACGATTCTCGTGACTACTTGCAAAGACCTTGCAGCTGCTTCAAGGGTATATTCTACGTCTGCAAAAGTCCCAGATCACTGTAAGTGAGTCCTCGCTTATTCGTCGAGCCATACTCGGGTACATAACCTTCAGCATTGCTCCTAAGAACGTAAGAGTTCATCTATTCGACAAATTTCCGACAGGCCAGCCAAGATTAGACCAGCCTTGCAAAAAAATTCGAGCGAATGTCGTTAGAATGTCACCCATGCTACGGCACGAGCCTTTGGGAAGCGACTTCCACAGCCATGGCTGAAGCTGTATTTGCTGTAGATTTCGTAAACAATATATCGAGGAGACCGTGTTCATGTCTTCTGGCCGTTTTGATCGGAATTTTTTTCTAGGTCCCAAACATAGAAGCACTGAGATTCAAGAGAATCTACCAAGGCAAGCGGATAGCACAGATGAGAAGATTGGGACAGTAATCAAAGCCAGGCGACTCCAATGAGAGCAAAAAGCGTGGCAGCTAGCAAGGGCCTGATTTTAGCTGGGTAGTGCAAAGATTTTGATAGGCTCCGGCAGAATAATTGGTTTATGTTTTTCATTGAACGATATCTCGTCTCTCCTTGTAAGTGTCCACTGTCGTCGTCGATGTTGTGGTATGAACGTAAGGACGTGACATCCTGTGATGTGCAATTTGTGACAAGTTCAACACAACATTTTTCTCACGGCCATTTTAAACGTGGAAACTGCTTAGTCATGGGCCTTTTGGGCGAACACGTCGCAGTCGTTCACGCCAGCGTCGTCACTGATCCGAGTCGCACCTGGCACATTGCAACCCCGTTTCTTCAGCCACGGGCCTTTCTTGCAAATTCCACCTGCGTTTCTTCGTTCTATATCCCCTTTTCTTGGTGTTTCCCCAAAGGCTTACGTCAACCGATAGTAGAACTTGAGCTTGAACTCTTGGCCTTTGGATCCGAACTCCTTCTAACGCCCTCGAAACGTATCGCGAAAAGTAGAAAGATGAATATTTTCAGGTTTCTTGGTGCGTTGTTATTGCTTGAGCCGGACGAATGAGCGCTAATAAATGATGTTACATTACTACTGCGTATTGGCTGTGCATGTTTGCATGGGTAATTAGGTGACCTGTCGCATCTCGCGTCAATTTTCATATTGTTGCACAAGGTACAAACTACGCGGTCATGTAGGGGTATGTACATATCTCCACTTCACACTGACATGGGCCATCTTTCTCTGCTACTGCCCAAGGAAACAGTTGAACGGACGGCTGACTTCTCCTATGTGCAGGTATTTCATTCCGAACGCAAGCGCTCTACGTGGTCGTTTTCGTTGCACGCTACCTCGACCTCTTCTTCCGCTATGTATCGCTGTACAACTCCGTGATGAAGCTCTTCTTCATTGCTAGCAGCTGTTACATTCTCTACCTCATGAAGGTCAAATACAGGTCAGCCCCACCCTGCCACCCTACCTCCTTTCCGAATCGCGTTCTTCGCGACATATTACAAGCTTCTGACTATCTGGAACACCTACAGGCCAACGCACGACCCCTCTATCGATACCTTCCGCGTCGAATACCTCCTCGGTCCCTGCGTCATCTTCGCGCTCATCTTCAACTACAAATTCTGGGTCTCTGAGATCCTTTGGTCGTTCTCGATCTGGCTGGAGGCGGTTGCTATTCTCCCCCAGCTCTTCATGCTCCAGCGTACGGGCGAGGCAGAAACTATCACGACGCATTACTTGGCTGCACTTGGCGCTTACAGGGCGTTGTATATCCCAAATTGGATTTACAGGTGCGTTATTTCTTCCCCCCCTCTTACCGTCCTCTAGCTAGATGTTTCTTTGCATCGTTCTCCGATTCCTGATGCTACGTGTTCGCCGCCGGCTTCGAGCGACAGAGCGGCAGCCCGATGATGACATCACTTTTTATACATTTATTTATAACTGGCTACATGTTCTGGGGACCTGACAGTGACTGACTGCTCTTTTGTGTATAACAGGTATTTCTCAGAAGGCTTGGTAGACCCAATAGCAGTGACAGCTGGCATTGTCCAAACTGGTCTTTACCTCGACTTTTTCTATGTCTACTTCACAAAGTACGCCCTTTTCCCACCCCTGCTTGTTTCCTAGCACTGACCGTTCGATGTCTCTATCAATAGAGTACTGCAAGGACAAAAGTTCGAACTCCCTGCATGAACTGCGACGACCGTGATTCCCCCACCCTTTCCCCTATCCCGTACGCACCACCGCCGACGTATATCCCGGATGTATTTACATCGTCATTCGCGTTGTTACGACTACGCATATATTATAATGGCATGCATGCATGCGCTTTCGCACTGCGTCTGAGACAGTACTCTAGATCTATCTGTCAATGGGAAGGAAGGTATACCAGTTCGATGACCAGATCACGATAAGTAGTGTAAGTACGAAGTCAAAATATCCGTTTGAAACCCGCGAAGTGTCGATCCAATGTGTCCTCAATGATGGGCAACTAGATTTTCGCGTGGATTAGCGTGGCTAGCGTGTAGCTAGCGTGAGTCACGTGCACGCTAGCCCACGCTAGCCCACGCTAGCAAACATCATTTGCCCAATTCCCGATGCTGTGTGGCCTCGAGAGTCGGTTCAACGGGACTAGGTGTATTGTAGATATACTGGCCTCGCAAAAATATCACTTTCCAAATTTCTTTGGGTCAAGAGAGTCAGAAAATGGATTATCTAGTAACTTATGGACTTTAAATGCTCATTATCTCTCCTAAAACACTTCTGCTTCCTTATTTCTCTTGGTATTCAGTCCAATAGATAATATTCTCTCCAAATATATGTTTTGTTTAGACGTTTAGTTCATGTAGCGGGCGCACAGACCAGAAATAGTGCTAAGACAAATCTGTCACACGTTACATTATTTCTGTGACACATAATTATTCGCAATGCAGCCACCAGATTTTTTGTCGTCCAAGACAGCCAAATAAATCCATGGAAAAATGTAGGTATTAAGTTATTATCTATCTGCTAGATTTTGTGTCTCATAGGTTAAGACGTTACAAAGAATAAAATGCTTGTTGGGTTCTCGGAAGGTTTAAGCAAACAAAGATAAATATCTCGCGGAGCACCGAAAACCATTGCACTTATGCAACGCTTGCGCAGAATAGAGTATATACAATACAGTAATAATATTCATGACTTCCTGCATTGTTCTAAGTTCATTTATATGAAGATCAACTCAGTTGCTCATACGAGGCCACGCTACTCCACGCTACCTTCACGCTAGCATCACGCTACCTCCACGCTACCGCCACGCGACTTCACGCTACCTTCACGCTACCTCACGCCAGATCACGCTACCTCACGCTACCTCACGCTACCTCACGCTACTTTCCCGCTGCACGCTACTCCAAGCTGGTCTACGCTTAGAGTATATATACATGAATAAACATATTTATCCATGCTTATAAGTGCCTAAGACAAATATATTCGAGAAATTTGTTCTACAGACTTAGGATCTTGGCGCATAGTTTTTCAGCGAAAATAGAACAAATAGCAATATACACTCGCAAGCAGAAATTGCTAGCGCATTCGCGAGCACGAAGGATAAACCCGGGAATTCATCAGATGCTTTAAGCGCCCGTAAAATGATGCCAGGGCACCACGCGTTCCCGCTCCTCTCACTCGCCGCGAAGACAAAGAGATGGACGCCAATGGCGAGCACGAGCTAACTCAGCAGAAGCCAGCATATGTACTTCATTATAGCCTTCTTACTTATTGCCGCGCATGTATGTTCCTTCTCGTATATCAATTTTTTAATATTCTGAATTGCTTCAAGCTATGACAAGTACAACTTATATTCAACCATGAGGTGAGACATGTTTGACTCAGCTCTGGTGGCGACGGAAACTGTGGATGAATCATGACGCTGATCAGCCTCAGTAGGACAGCGCACTGGCGCACGCTGGACCCACGCTAGCGGCACGCTGGTCCACGCTTACACAAACTCACTCTCCCAAGGTTCCAATGCCTTAAATTGTATTGTTCAATGGTATTTTTTGTGTTGTAATACAACCAGGCGTCCCTAACACACGCCTACGCCGGTTTTAGCAGCTGGGGAAGTCTTGGATGACGCGGAACGGCCGCAAAGGCTGTTTACGACGTCACGCTAGCGCACGCTAGTACTCACGCTAATGCACGCTCGTTCACGCTACACCACGCTGCGTCACGCTCACCCACGCTAAAATAATGGTGCCCCTCAATGATCATTCATTTATTTCGTCTTCTCAAAGACCTTCGAAATATTTCTTATGTACATCAGCCGATTTGACTTTTGCCTGAAATTCCCGTTCCGAATTATCAGTATATATGTACATATGGAACATCTGATTCACTACACAGCTGTATCCTACTATTTAGTCGAAGGAATTATATCATTGACAATGGTTGTTGCTTCTTCCCTTTCTTCTTTCCCTTTGTTGGCATTTTCGGTGGTGGAGTAGAGGACACCTTGGACGACGCCAATGTCATTACTTGGTCTTTGACAAGACGATAGTCAGCACACTCATCCTGTCATGGTGAATAAATGATTTACATACCAACCGCAAATTTCGTCTCTTCTGTCTGCACGGCGACCAGTTCACTTTTGAATGCGCTACTTATGACCTGCGTTATCATTGAGAGCCCAGCCAACCCGTTATTATTAACGTGATAACCCATATTGCGAATTCGCTGTTCCATTTCGTCGCATTTTGTCTGCAGTCTTCGCTCCCGCACTTTGAGCAGTGCAATGACCGTAATATGATCCAGAGCAACTATATCGTCATCGCTCATGGATTCCTCCCTCTCCGCAATTTCTACCAGCCCAGCAAGGAGCCAAGAAGAAATGGAGCAGAAGCGTCCGAAAATGATTTTGTTGACAGATGTGATTGTATTGAGCGATTCCAGCTCTGAGATCGCGATTATCCTCAAGTTTTTGAAGCACCACTTCGTCGAAAGCATCAATATAGAGATCCATTCCGACTCAGAGAGGGAAAGTTTCGTCGAGAGAGCGCTACGAAGAAATGGTGTTTTGATCATCAGGTAAAGTAAACGGGCAATAATATAATGAAGATATTGATTACTTACAGGGGATACAAGGCCTTCAAGAGATTGCAAAAATCTTCCCTTTGAATGTCATGTAAGACAATGGTCGACGTCGCGCCTGAGGGATTTTTTAGAGTGGGCAGATTGAACTCCTTTGCAAAAGTTTCCGATTCGTTGCAGAAAATATGGCTCGGAACTCGAAATAAAGTATTTTCGGCCTAACGTAGGAGTTTATGAGCCAACCATGTATGCAATAACTAGCAGATCATAGGAAATACCTCGAAGACCACAAAGATACTGTTGAAGTAAAAATCAGGATCACGTTGTTTATGAACGGTCGGCGTTGGATCCTCAGGAGGGGAAGCAACTATGACATCTGGATCTGATGGTTCGATCGCAGGGGTGGGAGACGCATCGTCGGGTACTGCAAGGATACTGGACCCAAAATCTTCAAGCAAAGCCATAAATGTAGTTGAGAAGTTAGAAAGTAGGGCATGCAAGGTAGAGAAAACGAGTTTTTATGTGAGAACGCCATGCTTGCGCCACGCCCTCATCAGATAACAAAATAGGCGCCCGTCATTTCTCACGTCCTCAGGTCCAGGCTGTCTCATGTTCGAGAAGCTGCGAGTCCGGTATCTGAATGTACTTACTTACTTACTCCGTTGGTAATGCGGTATCAGTTGTTTAATTCTATTTCGCATGACTCACACATTCATGATGTGCTATTCTAAAGTTGTCTGGCGACGCGGAAAAGCCGCGGAGGTAGAGGCGGCCACTTGAAGGTGCATGATGCCAGTAGTACTCTTATTCTGGAGTTCTACCACACCCCCTGCATAAAAATCGACGACAATATTCCTACACCCTTCTTCATATCCCGTACGTCTTTGTATTCACCACTGCCGACGAATACGCAGAATGTATTACCATCATGATTAGCATTCTAACGGCAATGCATATAATTATAATGACATGCATGCATGCGGTTTTCGTGTTGCATCTGAGACAGCACTTGGGAACGGAAAGGATACACGCGTTTGATACTTTTGTTGCATGGGAAGAAGCTTGGAAACACCAGACTGGATTGCAGACAAATTACAGACTATACATGGGTTCAGCTTGGGTCATCAACTAGCCTCGGTATGGATAGTCGATTAGGCCCAGAGAACAAATGAGTTGTACATCTGATTTGAAGAGGGAACAGTGTAAAATGGCAATAAAATGGTTTTGAGGACCCGTGAGTAAATACTACCTAAATTGGGCATTGCCAGAACTTACGGGCTTGCCGACTCCCGAGTCCCGAGTCACTCTTTCTCATCGCTTCCACATCGTTTTTCGTCGAGGTTATCGCGATAATCCGACTTACCCGCGTACCTGACTCTGAGGACCTCCAAGAAATGCTGAACATGACCTCTGTGTTTCTTGTTATGTTCCAAAACCAGAGTGCACCCTCCGTTGAAGAAAAGGAGTTGCAGACAGGAAGTCCTCACGAAAGAGGCTGGAGTCGTAAATTGATACCCTCTCTGGGATTCCACCGATCTCTCTGAACTTTGTGCTGTGTGCTAGGCGCCATCATCCATTCGTTATGTCGTCTCCTCGGTTCTGACAATCTCGTCTCCTTATCGATTTACGCGTCCGCAGAACAGGACGTTCTAAATTGCATGGTCAACCTTCCTGGGGAATCCATTCTATCCTTGGTTTCCAAGCTAAAATGCGATGGCGATATAACACCGACGCAATGGCGCGTCTACAAACCTCTAGAGAACGCGACTGGAATGACGATGTCAGTCGATACCCAGCACATTCTCGTCTGCAATGCAATGACCCCGACGGTTGAAAGAGAGGAAGATTTCAATAGTTGGTACAATGAAGAACACATCCCATTGCTCAGTAAAGCTCCCACTTGGATACAGTCCTCGAGATACCGCCTTATCGATTCCAACCGCCACGACGTACCCAGCTACCTTGCCATGCACAAGTGGGGAAGTCGAGCCGCTTTCGAATCACCGGAATACGTGATAGCTACTACAACTCCTTGGAAATTCAGAGTAATCGACAACGTAATTGCAAGGGAACGCCATGTTTATGATTATGTAGGGGATCTACATGTAGGAGTTGGCGGGAATGGTGTGGTAAGACGCATTTGAATATCCTAAACAATTTTCTATGCTTATTGGTTGTTGTAATAGGAGGAAGGTCTTAATCAGAGCCTTTCCAATTAAATAAGTGAGTAAGGTTATTGGTTTACTATTCGTTTGACGATAATTGACTTGATGTTCATGGATTACCTAGGCTGTCAATGCCATTATCTACACTATTGAAATGTTACAACTTACGAACTCTCTATTATTCTATCCCCTGCACTCGTGAAGCTTGGGCATCCTGGATAATAACATCAGCAGCCTTCTCCGAGATCATGTAAATCGCCGAAACGATGTATGGGGAACACACTCGCATCAACAACACCCAGGCCTGACCCCCTTCACGCCGAACTTAACCGCGCAGCTAGCATGATATCACCAAGCATCGTTCCTGATCCACTGCTTCATCTCCGCCTCATTGGCAGTTTGTATTTCAGGCCCAGGCAGCTCCTCCGTGACGGTTCCGACGAACGGCTCAGCCGTCGCCATCATCCTGCGAGCTGGATGCCCTCGTACGTTGCCTCCAGTTCTTCATTGCCGCCGATGGCGTAGCTCCTGAAGTCAATCTAGGCATCGGTCGTTCGACGTCAGGCTGGCCGTGCCCGTGTTGTTGCGGCTGTGCGCTTTGAGAATGATCCACGTCCAGTGGTGCGCTTCGTCGGCTGTGCGGTTCGACCAGCATGGGTAGCATCCGGTGATCATCACTGGGATGCCTCCCAGGATGAGATCGGCGAAGGAATTATCGGCGACGCCGCTGGTTGTCTCGGATACCGCTGTCGGTGGCGTTGTGAGAGCACTGGGCGAAGCACGCGTCGTCGGTGGTCTTGAGGTGTAGCCATTCCAGACGGTCAAGTCGGTGCTGGTGGAATTGACGGCGCCGACTTCGTATCGGTCCTGCATGTGACGAAATACTTGTTGCGGACCACGAGACCTGCGTCGTATATCCAAATCGCTTTAGCTCGGCTGCGTAGATCAAGATAAAGGCATTGTGCTCTGCGCATCCTCCCAGTGTCCCAGTCCTGAATTAGTCGACCCAGAAGCGCACCATTGATGTTCTACTTATATGTGGTTGTTAACAAGCGATAGGAGAAGCTGGTTTATATACAACCGATCCCTCAAAGGCCATGATCTTCTGAGGTCTTGTGTACCTCTAGTCGGAGCCTGTCGGAGCCAGGTCGTACTCTTCGAATGTCTTTACAAAGCTGGATCGAGCGGTTTGTGGTAGAAAATTTGTCTCGCGGCCGTACGTCCTCGAATAAAGGCTAGTCGCTCAAAGCCTCGTCAGCAAAGAATTCTTTTCGGAATGGTGTTCCGGTGTATTGGCCGCCGGGAAAGATCAGTGTCCCACATGCCTGGCTCACTCAAATGCCCCTGTAAGACCGCCGCTAGCACTCCTAGCCCAGATAAGCGTAATACAAACCGGCGACAATATGAGTCATGGCTAGGAAGAACCCGCCATACTGTGGGCGTTGTGGAGTGCTGAGTGTAGATTTATTAATAGATTTTCCAATACTTAACTTGAAAGGGCAGGATTCAAGCGCAAAAGAATCGCCGGGTATCAGAAGGTATCAGATGAAGAACAAGGGGGGTGATTATTTTACAAAGGGATAGCTGCATGTGGGTCGAGATTTGACAGGAGATCCGAAGAGCGTATTCTTGCCGCATTACTCGCCAAATTTCCAACAAGCAGAGCCCTCGGCCAAGACAGAGCTTTGTGATTCGTGACTAGACTTGATGTCTGAAATTGAATATTTCCCAACTTACCTGATGTTTTGTAAGTTCTATGTCATCAGTGCAATTCGCAGCGTTTTTTCAAGAATCAAGCAGGTTCACGCACTCCAAAAGTTCATCGCGATTCGCGGAGCAGACAAGCCTCCCTGACTTCGCAACTGTTCTAGGCTTTCGGGGCTTCAATCAAAGCGCAAAGGAGCATATGCTTTGCGTTGCTTAGGAGTGGCTTACTCCGATTGATCATATTCTTCGCTCTAATCGATGAACATTTTTCTGCACCCGAGGAAAAAACCTGGCAGGTTGGCTATTTTTGGTGGGAAAGTGTGACGCAGAATGCCGTTTGCTGAGCATGTGTTCGCCCTATTTCCGCTGCAAGCCGTTCATACCCACGCCACGGGATACCCTATATGGTATTAATTACTTGGAAAGGGTCACTTCTGGGCCAAATTTGAGTTGCTGCGTGCCTACCGTGTACCCATACCGGCGATTTCCTGTCAGCCGCCTGTTGTCCCTTTTCTGTAAGAGATTTGAATCGGTTCTGGGCGCAAACATGACCACACTTATAGCACTATATTAACCTCCCTCATTCCTTCACCACGTCCTTCATTCCAACCCCCACCTTCTCACTTGCACATTCCTCTCTACAAAAGACGATGCTCGGTGATTTTACCAAATCTTACTCCGAACCTGCAGGGATGCCGACTCTTGTCGAGTCAAGCTCTCACCGCTTCCATGACATCGTTTACGATCGGTGACCGTCCTCGTCATTGGCACCCACAACAGCGCGCACCCACCAACATAGCCAACTCACCATAAACGTGAGTACTCCCTTTGTGCTTGATTGAATGTTTTCTGACTTTCCCATATTTCTATTTCGTGCTAGTCATCTTTGCTCCCAGCATGAACATGTTGCGAGCCGGATCATCATCATATCATTGATCATCCAGCGCTTCTCGATGCATGATCCACTGCAGTTCTGCAGATGAGGACATAAGGTAGGAGGCTATTGAATTTTAGTATCGTCATGAGTCTCATGTAGCATGGTGTAGGACTATCTCTCAAGCTCCCCATCGTTGTTCGCCCTCATCCACCGCCGTTGCCTGCCTTTCTCCGCGAATACTCTTCTATAGCGTGGCACCTTAACTCTTACCGGCGGTATCCTGACCTACACCTACTTGTGGGGTAATAATATTTCAAGTAAGCATCAGTCGTTTATTCAGACGCAACATATCACTCACTTTTGACCGGTATCAGTGCTTCTCTTGTTGCTATATTCTTTGTCGATACTGTTGCTCTGCTTTCGCTTGAAGTCTTCCGACTATTTGGTCATCGTATGCTCCATACCGTCAAACTAAGGTATGCGTATATCATCCGCTTCCTTCTTCCTTCTCTGATCACTGTTTAACGTTTAGTACTCAGTGTTGACGGTATATGTTGCTTTTCTCTACTTCTCATTGCCATCACATTATCTTCGAGCTATCGCCAATCTGCTCTTATCTTCCCGGCATTCTAGACATCATATCATCTTTCTCGTCAACCATTCAACAATCACCATTATTCTTCGTTCAAACGTCCCTGCCGTAAACATCAACCATCAAGTCTCCGATCTTTTCTAGTCCACCTCGTACTCGTCTTTTTCCGATCTCATCGCCGTCTTATCATCCTTAACGCCAACCTTTATATCTTATATGCTGTCTTAGTCACAGCTATCAACTTATCACACTCATTCCTCACTCTCATCATCGCCAATACCCAACCAATACCATATCTACCATATCAACATCCAGTCTCCAACATCTCGCGCGGGCCCACGCTGTCCTACATACCAGTCCACCGGACCCCAAGGCCATTCAGCTTTGCCTTCTCGTAGGGGCCCATATACACCTCACATCTTCTCTCGCTTCCTCGCTCTCTGTGGTTTGGGACCGTTTACAATTCTGGTAATGTTCTTTTCATTTCTGGAGTCTATTGGAGTGATGGCTGATTTGTCTTCTATTACTTAGACGTGTCCCTGTCGACCGACCGATTCTTATGACATCCATCATCCATAGTATGGCTCGGTCGATAATTTTTTCTGTGAGCTCGCAATCTCCATTCTTGTTCGTGACTAACATTGATCTCTCGCTCTAGATAATTGATGCCTCATGTCTTGTTCAACTCTATTTTTTCTTGTTCGTTTCGAAGCATTTACCTTTTCTTATACATCCTACTCTTTTCCCACTTTCTCCCGGGGCATGCTTTCACCATCCATGCGGCGGGGGCGCGGGTCGCCAGCAATCGAAAAAGATAGGTCTCGTGCAGATTTTTATTTTTATTTACTAGGTCTCCTCGCCTTTCCAGTCGCAATATCGCTCCCTGTACGTGTTCTTATTCTTACTTGACACTGGTGTTAGGACTCATACTCATAACTACTCAAGCGCACAACGCGCATACCCACAGGTTAAAAAAATACCACAGTGGCTTTTCAGTCGCGATATCGCTCCCTGTACGTGTTCTTATTCTTAATCGACACTTGTGTTACGCATTCTCATATCTACTTAGGCGCACACCGCGCGTAATGACAGGTTAAACAAATACCACAGCCAACGCTCGCCCAGACCAAAAAAAGATTTAGGAACATCAATAGGCAAGGTGTAGGAATCCCCCTCCCCACTGTCAGGAACGCGTGTGCCGGGTGCTTATTTGCGCCTAGCGTGCGCCTCCTGCACAGTGCATCGACACTCCTCAGCTCCCGCCAGGCTCCCATCCTAGAACAGACCCATTCCGTGTCCCGGCGTGCCCTTCGTGCTCAGTCCTATGGGATGGGCCGGTCTGGCGGGTTGGAGTCTACCTTGGTTGGAAGAGTGGCCGATGAAGAATTTATAATCGATTGAAGAACCGCGGAATCCTTTCAAGAGTCAAGACCGGCAAAATGACCGCGATGGTGGGATAAATGAATATGGCCAGCCTCTCCACCCCAGAACAGACCCATTCCGTGTCCCGGCGTGCCCTTCGTGCTTAGTCCTATGGGGTGGCTGAGTCTGGTCTCGGAAAATGGGATAAGGCGGCCGACGCACATAAAGGCGTGCGGGATTCGGCTAAGGGGGTGAGTATCAACAAGGCCGACCTTCGACGTGGACCAGGACAACCATTTGGATCTCAAAAACAAACAATCTTGATTTGATACTAACGATACTAACTCACTAACTGATATGCGACAGTTGCCCTAGCCCTCGCCTCTGGCACGTGGAAGCTTGCCCCCTCTTTCTTTTCCACCTTCCGCTTCTGCTCCTTTGAAACGCTCTACCCTACCTTTATTCTTCGCGCCCATTTATCTTTATCAGTATTTATTTCATGCGTTTGTCTCGCGAATATGATCGTCTTTGCATCGGGCTTGTGCAGTACAGCCCCATCGTTCTCATCTTTATCCTGTGTGATCTTGCAATAGGCCTTTGAGCTCGTTTGAAAACAGGTTCCATTGAAGTCGATTACGCAGAGTTTGAACGCGTACCTATATAATATATATACGGATTCGATGGTCCAAGATTTGAGATCCCGATGGCGTACTTACAACGAACGGGAACACATCAATGGCGGCAGCTTCCCAGAAACCTCCGCCCAAGTTACGCTGTTCAAGTACATCCAAAGCGCATGAGTGGCCTTCGCGCGCTTCGACGAGGGGGCTGATCGATCTGCCAGTGGGATGGCCGTTGGGCCATCTTTGAGCGGATGAGGTGAGAATGAGAGGAAGAAGGATGAGTGTTAAGAAGTATTTGGATAATTTGAAGATGGTGTAAGTACACTCTGCGCTGTTGAGTTGGTTAGCGAAGGCAAAGCGAAGCCTGGCTAATTGACTGATGACGTCAAACTCGGCAAGATAGCGGAAAACCCCGGGCCGATCTGCTATCTGAACCTTTTCGAGGCGGGCCCACCGTATGCTACCGTTGGCCTTTCTTCATTTCTCCGTTGTCTTTCATGCCACCTGTGCCACTGTAATGGGTTTAAAAATCGCACTGTTTCAAGGCGACATCCATTTTACCAGCATTCTCGCCATCCACCGTTAGCGCCACAAACAACCAACTTTATCCTGTGCCTGAGCGACTCGGACTCCAGACTTTGTAAGGAGCTTCGATTGGCACACAGGCTTCCATCACTAATCAACGAAGTATTTGCAGACTCAACTCACTATGAACCACCCGTCACAACCAACCCCACCAGCGGAAAAGGAGGTCGTCCTTCCCACCGAGAACGCAGAACCGAATCGAAAGGAGAACTTGAAGGAATCCGAGATGAAAGGAGCAGCGAATGCTGATATTCCGCAGGAAATAATCGTAACGCCGCCTATTGAAGACGAGGCCTATACGCTGGAGGCCTTTGGCGACATTTCACTATCCAACATCGATTTTGTGCCACCCCCGCCGACCACCCTTTCTCCTTACAAGACCCCTCAAGCGAAGCTGACGCTCAAACTACCGGCGGATGGCAGGGCGTCTATTTCCGGAACCTATAAAGTTCGTCAATAAACACGGTCCCAGAACCAGGATGTAGCACTTACGCAACAATGTTCCTCCTTCAGCGCCGTTCAGGATACACGCACAAAATCAAAGCACCGTCCCTTTCCAAAGCGCGCGTCGATGCCACAGAAATGACATTCGAGTCGCTCGTCGCGAATTACAAGCACTCCCGCGAAGCCCCAAGTACGCCTGCCTCGCAAGGCAGAGCCGCCGGGTCAAGGAGGGCCGCTGTATCCGAAGGTGTTATGCAGGGCCCGCAGCCGCCTCTGGCTGATCTGAAAAACCTCGGAGGTGGGGCGGCGATATCGGCTGGGGGGTCGCACGATGTCGTTGAAAATAACGGGTATACCAAGGCGTTGGTTGGGAGCGCTGTGAAATGCGCAGCTGGACGCGGCGAAAATGGCGCGGGTGCGCCTGGTGTCGCGGTGGCGTACCCCAAAAAACAAGGGCCCCCCTTGCGGGGGAATGCGAGGCTGCCGAAACGCCCTCCGCTCCCGCGATGGGACGACGATAAGAGCTGGCAGAGTGCCACGGGGGCCGTCGTGGCGCGCTACAGGCTGGCATAGGCTACGTAGTAGAGTTTAGTGGAGAGCAGAATTAGACGGCCCCTGATTTGTGCAACGTGACCTTTGTGACTCTGAGGGAGCGTGCCCAGTTTTTGTCCTTTCTTGTCAGGCAAACAGGCAGCGCCGGCCACATGTTGTAGATCCACAATCGGCTCTTCCCTCTTGCCCCCATCTCCTCCGACCAGCTCGACTTTTCTCACCGGTCCTCTGTGGAGGTCTCACCAAGTGGCGTCGCGTCGTTGGCCTTGGTGTACACTTCGTGCGCCGCTCTCCGTCTCCTTCGCTCATTTTTCCATTTTCTGACGGGCGGTCTGCACGCTCTGCTGCTGAATCATACTGTAGATACGACTATAGGACACCGCAAACCGGCTCATGCCTTTGCGGCCAGGCTATTGTGCCGTGGAAGAGGAGGATTGGGAGATCGTTGGAGGGGATTGGTGGAAGACGTCCTTTCGCGATGTACCATGGTCGTACGTGCCCACGTCAAATCCACTGGCAACGAAAACCCGACGGCGGAAGTTCCTTGGGTCGCTTTTTTATAATCCTTCCCTCAGACCGACCTCTGTGGAACCTCATGGCACTTCGCCGAGCAAGGAACGCAGGCTGTCCGACGACGATGACTCGCTCAACGCAGACCACGTTGGAGTGAAGTCTGCTTTGGATGCTGTTATGGCTTACGAGAGTGACGTTGGTTTTTACTTTACTGGTCTGCCGGAGACCAGCCCGGACGAGCTAAATTTGTCTGGTGGAGACTTGACGGTGGAGGTGGACGAAAAAGAGCTGGTAGCGGGCAATAAGAAGAGGTGGGATGAGCTGCTGGAGGATCTTATGAATGGTCCTGCGTTCGACAACACTATGGACAGTGATGAGTCGCTCGAGGGCTCGTTTGTGGGCTCGCTTTCATCCAGCGGTGAGCTCCATCGATCCACCTCCACGTTTTCCACCATGACTTTCTCGGACGGATCTATCGATTCTGTCGGTATGCCGTCTACACCCAAACCCAAAGCCTCGTTGCACGACATCGAGATCAAAGATATTTCACCTTCTGGGAGCATCAGTGGCAGCCTGGATTATAATCCACATCTCCTCTCCCCGACCAGATCACTCAATGCGGCAGCCTCTTCTTTCGTGCCGACTTTCTGTTCTCATTTGAACGACGAACCTCTTCAGTTCCCCACTTTGGGGGACAAACCGAAGCCATCATTCGCTGGATCATCTTCTTCCGACTCTTTTGCCAATTTTACGTTTCCGACCCTGAACCCCCACGCTCCACCACCCATTAAAGTGAAGAAGGACGATGGGGTTTTCAACGAACCCCAGGGCCACAGCTCAACTTCCCCAGATTCACGCCATGGTCTATTACCTCCGTTCCTCCAGGAACCCAGCCAGCGGAATCGGATACGGAAATCGCGGACCCGAGAGATCGTTGACCGTCTACGGTCGCGACTCTCGCCAGGCAACGACGATACCGCATCGCAAGCCCACCCGACCAGCACCCTCTCGCCGAAATACGCCAGCCTCAGCCCCAGTCCCATCGGCGAGGAGCCGACGTTCGTGCCGCCGCGGCTGAGCGTCTCGGAGGACGGTGGCGACCGCGTCTCGCGGCTCTCGTCCCCCTCCTGCGAGGAAGACGACGGGTGGATCGACGTCTCCCAGCCCAGCGTGACGTCATCGTCATCATCGTCCTCCTCTAATCAAAAGAGCAAGCGGGCGCGCGAGCTGCTGTTCGCGCTGACGCGGCGGCGTACGGATTCGCTGACGTCGGAGAATTTGAAGGAGATGACGACGACGACCGCCGAGGCGCCCCCGAATAATGCGTCTCGTCCGCGGAATGGGTCGTCGCTTTCACCGTCGCCATCGCCGTCGCCGCGCCCACCTGCCAGTGGTGTGCCGCCCCCGTCTGATGGGTGGGTTGAAAGCAGTACCAGTAACACCAGCACCAATCCCTCTCAAAAGAGGGCCAGGCCGCGCCCGCCAGCGCAGAACGCCAAGGAAACGAACAAGCAACATGGCCAGGCCCAACATAATAACACCCACAACAGGAAGAAATCAGCCAACCACGTCTCGCGCCCATCCACCTCGTCCGCGTCGCACGCACACGCGCACGCCCACTCCCACTCTCATTCGCACGCGCACGCGCAGTTCAGCGCCCCCGCATCCGCATGCTATCCGCACGCGGCCGCGCCGCAGCACCCCGGGCCGCACATGGGCGGCGGCGTCCCCGCGCAGGCGCTGCCGTACTTCTTCCCCGCGTACCCCGCCGTGAGCATGCCCGTGGCGTACCCCGCGTTCATGCAGATGCCCGCGGCGTACCACCTCAGCGCGATGGCGATGCACGCGGGCGCGGGCGGCGGCGCGCCCATGCCGTTCGCGGCGATGCAGGCGTCGGCGGGCCCGGCGGCGCTGGGCATGCAGCAGCAGCCGCTGCGCACGGCGGGGGCGGGGGCGGCGATGAAGCCGTCGATGGCGGCGTCTGGCGCTGCGTTCCGGGCGAAGCATGCGCAGCCGCTGTGGTGAACCGCTTGGTGGTTCCTTTCTTTTATTACGTAGTATGCTCGTCGTTTTTTCGTCCACTCCCCACTCCCCACCCCACGCTCGCTCCGTTTCCGCTTTCCGACATAACATTGCTTATCTTTCCTTCGCTTCCTCTCCATTGTGTAACATGATCATCTCACATTGTTTGTGTCATCCGACTAACCCTCGTACCTATTTACTTCGCCCACGTTTTTGGGGCCCCCATGGACCTTCGCGATTTTCTTTCCGCCACTGTTTGCTTATTAACTTTTTTTCTGCATGCAGCGCCTATATGAGTATATACATCGCGAAACACCATCGCCAGAGAGGATTATCACTGAGTGTCATTTTTTTCATTGTCTTGTTGCATAGCCAAATCCTCGTCATCCCAGTACTTCGAGCCATGATTACTTACGGGCTCTTTTATTTCTTTACTACGCCTCGTCGCCAACTTTTTTTCTTGTCTAGTCCAACTTGTTCTATAGTAGTTATATTTCCATGCAGCGCAATTTGATTACAAAACGCTTTTGTAAAAAATGCATTTTGAGTGTGCAGAGAATACACCATCTCTCCATTAAATACGCCAACCAACCTGCGCCAAAGTCTATTGAATCACAATAGCCCAGTCTTGCTGGATCAGCACCTTCGGGTCCTTGATCGTCAGGACGCTCGCCTGGCCCTCCTTTTTATCGCTCGCCGCAACACCCGGGGTGTACTCCCACACCAGCTCCCCGCCGCCCTCCACCCGCACGCTCGCCGGCTTCCCACCCAGGCCCACCACCACGACCTTCTCCACTCGCACCTCCGCCACGCTCCGCGCAAAATCATTTTTCGGGTCGTACGCCGTCAGCGCCGCGCCGTCGACCGCCGCGCCGGGCTGCGCCGCGCCGAGATCCGCGTTCGTCAGCCGCAGGCCCTTCTTGCTGGTGGTCGGCGCGGCGGCGAACTCGCGCCAGAGGAAGTGGCCCTGCAGGTGGTCGTACGTGACGCCGTCGTCGAGGTAGAGCTCGCCGCGCGCGGTGCCGGCTTTGCTGAGGGCGACGCGGAGCGTGAACGGGTCGCGTTTCATGAGCGGCGACGAGCGCCTGGGGCGCTCGCGCGTGGCGAGGATGGACCCGCCGCGGAGGAAGAGCGGGAGCTGGTCGAGCGCTGCGGCGACGGTGATCTCTTTGCCTTTGGAGGACCCGCGGTAGGCGTGGTTGGTGAAGTAATCGTAGTAAACCTGATCGGATTGAAGGTGTTGTTAATTGTGTTTTTTATGAGCGAAAAAAATTATCACGTACTTGGTCCTCCGCGAGATATACTTTAGCCTCTGTAGCACCCTTTTCTGTTACTGGCCTCACCAGCAACCCAGACGAACCAATATAATACTGGTCATCAATCTCGAAGCCAGCCTTGTCCTTAGGGAACATGATAAATTGAGGTCTGGTAAAAACGTACGTTAGACACCCTGCACCACCTGTGTATTTTCGTTGAAGAATCGCACCTCAAGATAGGCATGCCGGTGACAGTGGTTTCGCGGAAAGCGGTATACCACATCGGCAACAACGTATAGCGCAGACGAAGGATATCCTTGACGATTCCTTTGTAGGGCTCATCGAGCAGGAAAGGCTCGCGGCGCTTGGTATCGATATGCGCGTGGGCTCTGAAGAAGGGGGCGAAGGCGCCGACTTGGTACCACCTCACCAGCATCTCAGGCTCCGGGTTTCCGAAGAACCCGCCAACGTCGGCTAGAGGGGAAGATACGCGTCAGAGGAGTTCTCATATAAGAAGGTAAATGAAGATTTACATCCAGCAAAGCTCAGGCCACCCAATCCATTGGCGAGGACCATCTTCACACCGACTGCCATGTGTTCCCAGGTACCGAGGTTGTCTCCAGTCCACATCGCACCAAAGCGTTGCGAACCGGCGAAGAAAGAGCGAGTAAGAACGAACGGCCTCATCGGAGGGTCGGTGCGTTCTGCCACAGCTTGGAAGGTCAAGTTCGACTGCACACAACCGTCAAAAGCTGATCTAGGTATGTATAATTTGAATGAACTTACGAAGAGCATCCCGTTGATGTTATGGATATCACGATGCTCCCAGCCATCATGATGGATATTGTCTTTGGGCATAGTAATTTCAGGACCGTTGAATACAGAAGGCTAATCCATTGCGTTAGCAAATCTGCCGAAAACAACAAAGGATAAAATCATACCTCGTTCATGTCGTTCCAAATATGGACATCGGTTGTGCTCTTAGTCCATGACCATTTACCTTCCGTGGCCTGGGTCTTGAACATGGATTTCCACCAATCCCACGACTTGGGGTTGAAGAAATCTGTCCACGAGCTGCTACCTGGCCAGCACCATCCCTCATACTCGCCTTCTCCAGATTTAGGCTTGACGAGAATGCCGAGGTCGGAGGCTTCCTTGAATGCAGGATAATTTTGGTCGCGCTTCAAATGGGGATCGACGATGACAACCATCTGCAGAAGCATAGATTCAGATCTGACGTCAGATAGGTAGGACGAAAGGAAGCGTTACCTTTCTTCCGTTGGCAGCTACGTCATTTGTCATTTCAACGGGATCGGGGAAATTTTTGTCCTTCCACATGAAGTATTTGTGGTCTTCGGCGTACTCGATATCGAGCCAGAAGACATCAACGGGCATGTCTTCATCGTCGAAGCGTTTTTGGACGGTCCTGACATCATCCGAGCTAATGTAGTTCCAGCGGCACTGGTGGTAGCCCAAGCTCCATTGTGCAGGCAACATGGGCGTTCCTGTGAGGCGTGCGTATTGCTTGAAAACGTCTTCGGCGGTAGGTCCTGGGAGAAGGAAGGTATCAAGGATACCGGATTCGGAGACCCAGTGTGTTTCGGTGGATTTGTCGGAGGCATGGGACACGTCAATCCAGGTTTCAGAGCCCACGACATGGAAGACGGCAACGGTGGATTCGGCAGAGTGCGCGTGCATTAGAGGAATAGAGCCATATAATGAAACTGGCGAAGATGCGAGGTATTCGAAGACATCGGCGTTGTAGAGACGGTAGGGATCTGTGAATGTAGGGTCGTTGCCGGTAGTGGATGGAAGGGCAAGTCGAGTAGCATGCTGGGGAATTCCGTAGACCGAGCCGTGGTTGGGGAAGTTGATATCAAGAGAAAGGGATTCGGGGCCTAGAAAATAATTGTTAATTTACTTCAAGATTAAGGCCTTACATGACTTACCCTTTGGCTTTGAATCGGTCCAAGACAAAAAGGTTTCTGCCCAAAGAGCATCTTCTTCCGCGCCCTCAAACCAGGCGCGATGATTTTCGGGCGCCTTCAACACTGCCTGCCCTTCACCCTCTGGTGGTTCCACGCCTTCTGGCGCTGCCTCGTCGGTGGGCGTGGCAGCGTCTTCCTTGGTGCGGAAATGTTCCATATGTAGAAGTCCCTGTCCGTTCAGTACAATTTCTTCCCTTCCATTCCTGAGTAGAGATATGCGCAGAGGCTCAAAGGCAACGACGACTTCGATGTCCTTCTTCTCGCCATAGACCGCCCGAATATCTTGCTTGCTAGCCTTCCATTTGATGTCCGTGCTAATCTTCGGCTCTTCAATTAGCGCCCAGCTCGCCGCCTCGTCGTAGCGCTTCCTGAGTCCCCCAACCTCGTCCATCCGCACTCTCGCAACACCGTCGTCCTGCACGCGAATTTCCAATCCAAACTTAATCTCGGGGTATAGGGAAGACTTGACATCTGCAGTAAATACTGCTTGGTTTGGAGAGATATTAATGGAAGAAGCGTCCACAGAGTACGGCGAGGCCCAAGATGATGATGCTTCCTTCGCTCGAGCTGCAAGCGCGCGTCCACGTCTACAGAATCCAGATTGTTCACATGTTTTGAAATCGTGCGCCTTGAAAGCCCATGTTTCGGTTGCAAGTAGGAGCGTGAAGATTCCCAAAAGAGACCAGGAACGCATTATAGACGCGTCGGCCCTGTGCTATCCCCTGGTCGAATAGGAGTTGGGATGATTGTGGTGGGCGTTGGAATTGGCGGAAGAGCATCCACGTCAAGGGGCTAAGTCGGGGTCATGTGAGTGATGTATTATTTACTTGTAATTTTAAATTTACGCGGTCCGCAACTCAACCACCATGTCCGTGTTGTCGCAACTTGCAATGGATCTTGAATGGATCACTCCATTATATTGACGGTTTTCGACCCAGGCACGACCCATCTCGAGTCAGTTGACTCCAATGTCTTTTGAAACCCCTTGGGCGTATTTCCAACCGTCATGCGCCTGAAGCTTATCTTAGGACCATTTTCTCAGCTAACGTGGGACCCCCAACTCCAAGTTGAAATAAATACGAGAGGAGCTTTCCCCACAAAATAGCTGTTGCACTAGAAGCCTCGACGACATGAAGACGACCGCAGAGGAAGTCGCTAGGACGGAAACAGTCAAGCTGGATAGCAGTGGGCTTCCACTCATCCCGCAGCCTACCAATCTACCGACGGACCCTTTGAATTATCCCAACGTACGCATGTACTTCCAGCTGAATCGTATATGTCGACTCAATATCTTACAGTGGCTGAAATACACCATTCTTGCGCAAGTCTCTTTTCTGGCCTTTCTGGCCACCTTGAACGTCGCTATCGTCAACCCGGCAGTGGTTGAGCTTGCCGCAGAATTCAAGATCGCTCCTGTGACAGCCACTTATCAGTCCACAGTGGCCATCGGCACAAGTGCTCTGGGTCCCTTAGTCTTCACGCCTTTCGCCAACGTATATGGACGCAGGCCCGCCTACCTTCTTTCGGTGCTCATTGGCTTTGCCTCTGCTGTGGGTTCGGCCAGCGCCACTTCATTTGGGACTCTCATTGTAGCAAGAGCGATCAATGGATTCGGCCCGTCAGCTGCGTTGGGCTTAGGCGCAGGCACTGTCGTTGATGTCTTTTTTACTCATCAGAGAGGAAAGGCGATGGGATTCTTCACTCTCATGCTGACCAATGGTGCTCACCTGGCTCCAATTGTACGTTGCGAGCCGCTTGTATTCTCGTCATGTTTTGATATTGTCTACTAGGTTGGCGGATATGTTGCCCGAGCTCGAGGCTGGCGGTGGTGTTTCTGGGTTGGAGCGATATTGAATGGCGTCATGTTCATCTTTTCGCTTTTTTTCATGCCAGAGACCCTATTCGACAGACCCAACGACGATGCAACAGATGCGAGCTTAGTGGAACAAGAAAAGGAACACATAGACGAAGTAGAGGATGTCTCGACAACAGGAGACGTTTACCACCCTCCTCCGATGGAATTCAGCACTTATTTGCGCCGCATGTGGTTCTGGGACCTTGATCGACCGCCGTCTCGTCAAATGAAAGCTACTGACTTCGTGATAAAGCCTCTTAGTATGTTGAAATACCCCTCCGTTACCTTTCCAGCGCTATACTAGTATGTCAATCCTAGTTTTATTGTCCGTCATAAAATGATCACTGACTCGTTTTCGAAAGCGCTGTGACATACGGATTTGCCTCTATCGAACCCGCATTAACACTGGCGACCCTCTTTACTAAAATATACCATTTCGACGCGGTACGGAACGGGTGAGTTCATATGTGTTATACTATTAAGTGGCCAAATTTAAATTAATTCGTGGTATTTCAGTCTCGCCAATGGAGTCAGCCTGTTGGTCGGAGCGTAAGGGTCGTTATGTTAATTTGAATGACCAAAATCATCTTAACATCACTTATACTTAGGTCTTTGGGCGAACTTTGCTCTGGCCCTGTTACGGATGCAATGATGCAGAGAGCTCGAAAACGCGCGCTGAAGAACAACACAACTGCCCCACCCGAAGTTCGCTTGCAAGGTATCTGGACTGGTGCAGCGACTGTTCCTATCGGATTGATGATGTGAGTAACGAATTATTCGAATAAGATACCTTGGCTAACAACGGGTGCTTATCTTCTGTTTCTCACTAATAGATGTGCGTCTCTTGTCAGAGTGTCGAGCTCAGAATGTTTATTTGTCTATCTCTAGATGGCTTGACAATCCATTTTGCGACAACTTTCATCGCCCCGTGTATAGGAATGGGTACGTCGCTATCTCGGATCACTGTAGAACGTCACCTTAGCTCCATTTCCTTCTCTAGCTGTAGCTTGCTTTGGAAGTAAGGCCTCTCTTTTTCTGTTGAAAGGAACGCTCATCATACCATCCTATCCCAGTCCAAATCGTCACCTCCGTTTGCTTCACTTATAGCTGCAGCGATTGCTACCATTCCAGAAGCAACGATATCAGCCAATGCTTCACGTATGTCTCCGATAATCTTTTCGTTCTGTCATTATTGTGCTCATGAACAATATACAGTTTCTTCCGACAAATCTTTGGTCTGACTCTCGGGTTTTATTCGTAAGCTTGATAATTCCTATTCCGCGTAGCGTTTATTGATCAAATTGTCTTTATCAGCATTCCTTTTGGAGAGGAGGTAATATTGACTCGTTGAGTGTGTGATTTTTGTGCTGACCATCACTTTAGGTTGGGTTTGAATGGTCCTTTACCGTATTTACTGTCATATGGTAAGTTTTTTTCTCTTGAGAATCATCACGTTTCCAACCTAACATTTTCTTCTTGCGTAAAAGCATTGTTACCTTCCTTCCTATTGTCGCTCTGATGTATCGAGGAGAGAAATGGCGCAGGACTCTGGGTGAACCTACCGCTTATTGATTATTACTTTTCTTTGTCTAGTCCTTTTGCGAAGCAAATATTATTTCAGGTTCAGTGGGAAATAACTGGATGTCAGCGAAAAATCTGATCACTTTGCACCTCATCAAAATGACATATTGTAACACTTCGTGAGCCCTTTCTGCCAAGTACGATCACTCCACTACTACATACTATATAGACAAGCTAACTCTATTTCTTTATGACAGTCTTCTTTTGGACAGTACCACACGATTGTTTCTCATGACTAGTCGCGGCATTACGTTAAACGTCGGTCGCCTTTATTACCGTGGTCACTTGAAAATCCTACCGTCATTATTGCCATGGCTCGGCGCAACAAGTGAGTATGCATACCTCTCAGCCAAATATAACGATTGTCTGGCCGTTATATTCTGATTTGACTCCACTGATACCATCGGAAGTTTTTATACAGATATATTCACTGGGTGGTGTTTGTGTGTGGTATTCCCTACAAATAATCGCTTGTGCGACCAATGAGCAAACGATGAACAAATTTGCGACATGTTCGGCTCTTTCATTCATGTATCATTGCATGGTCTTCTTAGCTATGAATTGTTGGGTGAGAGGAGGCATCTCCGTCATGAGAAGTCTTCTAGTCTTCTATGTGGCACCATCCGAAAATAACCATGAGAATGACTTCTATTAGCATTGCGCAAGCCAAAGGTTGGCTTATATTCCGGAATGTATATAATATGTTATATGCCACGTTCGTTTTTTTTTCACTCGTCTACGTTACATGCATCTGTAATTCTCAACGGGACAGGTGCGTATATCACCACAGCTATGATCTTCGATGGCTAACAGTTTATTTCAGGTTCGGCATTTGCACACCATGCAGCTTGTCTTCAGTTCTTTTTACTTCGTTTATGTCTTATCAGCTATTTGGTAAGTTCGATATCCGTCTAGCGTTCTGTCCTTTAGTCACAACCACCTCAAGGTCATCTCTCTTGACTAAGGCTGCCAGGATCGAAAGTCGGACTGCCCTAGCCGCCAACCAAAACGCAACCTATGACTATATCATAGTCGGCTCAGGACCTGGAGGTGGTCCACTTGCTGCCCGTCTTGCACAAGCTGGTTTTTCTGTCCTCCTCATCGATGCCGGAGACGATAACGGCGACGACGATGTCGTTCAAGTCCCCGCCTTACAAGCTCAGGCATCGGAGTACACACCCATCCACTGGCAGTACTTTGTCTCGCATTTTGACGACCCCGCCGCTGCCCAACAAGATTCGAAATTCACTTGGGAAATGCCTGATGGACGGTTCTGGGTTGGTCCAGATCCACCCGCGGGGAGCGAGCCGCTTGGAATATATTATCCTAGAACCGGGACCCTAGGGGGATGTGCAGAACATAACGCAATGGTGATGATCTATCCTGCAGAGAGCGACTGGGACAATATTGCCAACATCACGGGTGACGATTCGTGGTCCGCTGCTAATATGCGACAATTTTGGGTCAAGCTAGAGAATAACCAATATCTAGTTCCCGGAACGCCTGGCCACGGATTCGGCGGGTGGCTCAATATATCGCTTACGGATCTCCGCTTGGTGCTCAAAGACACGAAAGTGTTGAGCATGGTTCAGGGCGCTGCATCGGCTCTTGGAGAAGGCATCCTCGGCAGTTTGTTGACGACCGTTACTGGACTCGCCCAAGTGCTTACACTTGACCTGAATAGTGATTCGCCTACGCGCGATACAACGACCGGACTATATCAAGTTCCTATATCGGTTTCGAACGGCCCAAAAACGCGCTCTAGTCATCGAAATCTTATACTCAATACCGCAAACGCCGTGAACGCTGATGGCAGTAAAACGTTCAAGCTCGACCTGCAGCTTAACACCCTGGTCACTCGTGTTATTTTCGACAAATCCTCTACCCCACGCGCCATCGGAGTCGATTGTCTGACAGGGAAACATCTTTATCGGGCAGATCCGAATTCCGCGTCAGCGACCCCAACTGGCTCTGGCTCTTTCTTTGCGAATCGCGAAGTCATCATATCTGGCGGCTCATTCAATACCCCACAGATCCTAAAACTATCCGGAATTGGCCCGAGCGCCGAGCTGACTTCCCATAATATTTCTGTCATCCTCGATTCCCCTGCCGTTGGCACCAACATGCAAGATAGATATGAAGTTGGTGTCGTTGGGGACACCGACACCGACTTTGTGATACTGGAGGGATGTACTTTCCTCAACACGACCAATGATCCCTGCTTTATTACCTGGCGCGATAATGCTCTCGATCGAGGCACATACGCAACAAATGGATACGCTCTCGGTATAGTTCAGCAGTCCAGTGTTGCGGCGCCGACAGAGGCAGATATTATCATCGCAGGCGTTCCAGCCAATTTCCAAGGCTATTTCCCAGGCTACTCGAATCGCACAAGTGCTGATGCGCGGCACTGGACATGGCTTGTGTTGAAAGCCCATAGCCGCAACAACGCAGGCACGGTGAATCTGAGCTCGAGTGACCCTAGAGATATGCCGCAGATTAACTTCCGAAGTTACACAAACGGTGGGGACCTAGACCTGCAGGCATCATTCGAGGGTGTTCAGCTCGCGAGGAAGATGTTCCAAGATATGATTCCGCTCGGAGGGTCGTTCACAGAGCAAGTACCTGGACCTGACATACAAAGCGAAGACGATGTAAAACAATGGATTCAGAACGAGGCATGGGGCCATCATGCCAGCTGCACCGTTCCCATTGGTGCTGACGACGATCCTAATTCCGCTCTGGATTCCAAGTTTAGAGTCAAGGGTGTGAATGGCCTACGAGTGGTAGATGCGAGTGTCTTTCCAAAAATTCCGAGTTTGTATATCGTCTCCGCAGTGTATATGATTTCGGAAAAGGCTGCTGAGGTCATCATCCAAGATGTACAGACTGCTTAACTATTGCGAGCGAACTCTGCATGCTCCCTTCTACGCGTCTATAAAGTGCCTCTTTCAAGTCCGTTTCCTAAATCAAACTCATTTTGACTTTCGGCATGGGAATTTCTGCTCAATCGATTCCACGCAGTTTTCTCCCAGGCCCCACCTGCTGCGTTTCCAAATAGTCTACCGAGGACTCAACGACGACTACCCGTTAATTTGACCTATCAAAGCACGTCGCCCTTTGACTTCAGTGAATCGATCGTTTTCGGAGAACTCTCTGATCGCCTCATCATGGGCAAATTGTGCTTGCCACTTTGTCTTCCGCAGGTACACAATAGACAGCTATTGAATTGCATCGGAAATACATGTAATGGATGGTAGCGATGAAAGTGGATGGAGTCGAAGGCTATAAGACGGAGGAACGGTCCATCGCTTTTATCTCCAGAATTCTTGGAACAACGGAAGTCTGAGGCAAGTTTGAAGTCAACTTAAAAAAAATTAAAGCCCTTACTCAACTTTCAAGAACAGATATTCTGAATCAGCCAAGCTCATAAATAGCGATTCATTTGTGTTTACTTGGAGCATTCGATCCTCGGTAAGCCCAATCAAATTACTATCCACCAAATTCATTTGTACTGATCGTATTCCAGACGAAACTTCAAACATGAAGTCAATTCTTGCCACCGCCATCTTTCTTGCCGCAACGATAATCAAGGGCCATGCACAGACATCGTCATCGGGAATGATTGTCTGCCCTGCCGATGAATGCTTCTCTGCACCACCGCCTTGCCCATTTCCTGAACTTGGACTTGAATCGGAGGGCTGCTGGAGGTGTTGCAGCGTCGTCTGTCCAACCACCGCTTGCGCTGTGGAACGCCCGATTTGCCTTGAAGATGAAGGTCTTAGCGGGTTTGCAGGATGCTGGGGATGCTGCTACCCAATTGCCAGTGCTTGACAATTAAACTAGTATGAGCACCAACATCATATCCCCTCAAGTTTTATATACGATCTTGCCTTCGAGTAAAGAGATTTAAATTTGAAAGTTGATGAGCGCTTAATTCAGTAATTGTGATTTCCATTTGCTCATCATCACATCTTCGAGTCTCAGATGCTCACTCAAAGAATACTCGACTGAAACACTCCAGCACCCAATGTCCTACTACTCCAAATGTTCATGAATCCAATCTAGCATTAATCCTTTCCCTCATTTCTTTTTCGAAATAAGCTAACCATGGCCAATGATGAGCCTTCAATTCCACCCGGGCGTCAATTCGGTTCCAGCGAATATTACACGCATCTTCTTTCGACGGTACCCAACCCACTACACCTGAGAGAAGTGGCTTCGAGTCCGACAACGACTCCAATAAATCAGACTGCATCTAGAAAGGAGCTCAGGCCAGCCAGTTTGTGCCTCAAACTATGTGCGTCGGGGTCCCACACGGAAAATGTCCAGCACCCAAGGTTTTATTTCTCAGACGGGAACGTCATATTTTCGGTCAGTGCCAGACCGAACCAACGGAGACGACTCGAGATGAAATTGACTAAATGCGCCCGCTGGCATTGGTATTTAGGTTGGCACGGTGTTATTCAAGGTGCACCGCTACTTCTTCCAGCGCGATTCCCCCATATTCGGCTCCATGTTCTCGCTGCCACCCCCACCCGCGGAGGAGGTCGAGGGAGAAACAGACGAGAAGCCCATCAAGCTCTCGGGTTTCACGCCCAAGGACTTCGAGCGCTTTCTCGAAGTGTTGTATCCCAAGTCCGTAGCATCCTTCGCATCCAGAATGCTTTATCGTGCTCAAATCCTGCAGGGACTTCTGCATCTCCGAGCTCACAGGGACCGAGGCATGGATCTCCGTGCTCAAAGTCGCCACGCAATGGGATTTTTCCTCCGTCCGCAGCCTCGCCGTTGCCAAACTCTCAAACTTGCTCGTCACGTCCGCCGACCGCATTGAGGTAGGAAAAGAATTCGACGTCCAGGGCTGGCTTGGGCCTGCGTATATGGACCTGTGCATCCGTGAAGAGCCACTGTCTTTGCAGGACGGGCAGAAGTTGGGCATTGGCGACATCATCGAGATCTATCGCCTTCGGAGTCTGATCAGGTATAAGTCGAATTTGAATCGACATCCCGATAGTATTTGGACGCTGGTATGCCAGGAGTTTAAGTGCTGACTAGGGAGCGACTTGCAATCCAGGTTGTTGTCATTCGATGCATCCAGGATTAAATAGATAACGAATTATATGCTAGAAATTAGTATGTTTATGTGCCAAATGTGATCCAAATATATAACGAGCCCTGCAACCTCCAAAGGCTCTTGATCTACAAGTAAAATAAAAGAATCCTCACTGGTATCATTCAAACACGTTTCTTGCTATCGGCGTCTTCAACAACAGAGCTCGAGAACTCGAATTTACCTGTCTCCTCTAGGCGGTGGATCAACTCGTCCCCGAAAGCTGTCATGGCCGTCAAGACACCGCCTTGACGCGCCAGCGCAGGTAGAGCGTGGATATTATCTTTCTGTGCGACAGCGGTCTTGCTGGCAGAAGCGGGCGGAAGGAGGAAGCATAGGGCTGATTCAGAGATCATAACTTAAAATAGGTTTCGGCGTTATATCAGCAGTGACTATGGGATCAGGGGAGCATTTGAATGGCACTTACGTGCGGTGAGCAGATAACCTGGGTCGCCATTTCCCTTAATCACCGTCTTGACCTTCACAGAAGGCGATGAGGCGGCCGTAGTGATATTCGTAACCTTAAAGAACCCTTTCTGCATATATCTTGATTGGAAATGACCATCATAAATCAGTAAACAGTACTGATTTTTTAAGAATTTAATACGCAACTCGTCGGTAGGACCCTCCCCAGACTGTGGAAGAAACTTGTGTACAAGATTGCGAATCTAAAAACATCTATTAGAAATAATGAACAAAATAATACGAAAGATTACTCACTGGTTTGAAAAGGAGCATTCCAAACCCTACGAAGAGTGCCACAGTAAAGAGCATTGCAGAGACAGGACCGGGTGTGACCATAAATTCGTCATACACGAATTGAGGGCCATAAGAGAGTACAGCTGACTCCTTGTCTTTTTCTGTTACAAAAGAATTCCGTCAGTTTATCGTTCCGACGTAAGGTTGAGGATTTTGAAAATGTCCACGTACTTTCCTGCTTTTGCAACTCGAACAATCCGAATGTTCGTTGCACGATAGCTCTATTAGATTGTGCCATGAAGAAGATCGCCCCATTCAGTGTTTTTGCATTTGGCACCGGAAGGTCATACAAGAAGCGGAAGGCGGGGCGTACGCCAATTATTGGACTTGTCGAATATGGTCTTCCAGCCTCCTTCATAATTCTTTTTGGGGTTTTGTCAAGGTACGTCATCAAAGATGCTATTGTACCGCCAGAGATTCCACCACGGAACTCATGGGCGCTGCGTGAGGTGCCGGGATTTAAGTATTCTCCTGTGGAGGATGCGCCGAGGGATTTCAGCGTTTTATTGGCGAGATACGCGGATACATCGGAGGGTATTGAATCGAATCCGCATGCAGGGACAATGATGGCACCGGTCTTTGTAGCATAGTAATCTAGTCTATATGGCACAGTAAATATGATTCGCACATGTATGGAGATTGTAAGGACATACTCATGGACTATTTTATAGACAAATGCTGGTTCGCCTGTCAAATCCACGTAGTGCACACCGTTGCGCACACACGAACTGAAGTAATGGCTGTTAGAGCGCGGGTCTGCGTATCTCGAAACAATTGCCACATACCGCACAACAGGCGTTCCCCACAACCAATACGGCCCCACAGTGTTGATGACAACGCGGGTCTGCTTCACTGCTGCCTCAATTTCGTCCTCTTTTGTCACATCGACTTGGACGGCCTTCACTGACGCGGGTAGATTGAGTTGCTGGACTAGCTTTTTGAGCTTTTGTGGCGAGCGTGCTCCAAGAGCTAGTGTGAACTGCGAGCGTTGTGGGTGGGCCGAGAGATATCGAGTGACAAGTTGACCGGTGTAGCCTGTGGCACCGAGGACCAGGATATCAGATTTGTCTGCCATGGTGGCGAGGAGTAAAGACGGTATCTAGGCTCAACAAGAGCGTGAGTTCTATTCATGTCATGACGCGCGTGCTGCGGCGCGTGCCAGGCAGTGCAGACAATCACGCGCAAAAGTGATGCCCGTCCAATTTGAATTAATGTCGGGATCAATGGTGGGCTGCTACTTCAAGTTGCTGAAGCACTCGACTCCCTTTTCAAGGCTTCAATTAATTGCGCCCGCCACTGCCAGAGACTGTAGAAGTTGAAGAAACCGTTAGCCTTGCGCAGCACGGCATGCGCAAAAAGGTTGAAATTCCAGAGAGCTTTGAATATTAGATGGAGATATTGATGGTATATCACCTATGGTGCCTAGGCTTCACTCGGAGGTTGATCATGAGCGCTTGGGCATATCATCAAGACAGCCATCAGCAAAAAAGTAGTTTTAATACGTACGGTCGCCTAGATATATAATGGATTTCAGCCCGAGTATAAGTATGCGAAAACCATGATAGAAACTTTTAACCATCTTGTAATGTAGCTAAGTACGTTCATCATACCCATTCGAATTGCATTTTGATGGGCCTTGGAAATATTGTGTACCCATACATGATACTTATTAGAATTATTTCATTACCATTACGATGAGGGTAGTTACAACTTTAATACAAATGTTTGAAATTTCCAAACTTCAAAGTACCACAATCTTATTAGGAGATACATTCTATTAAATTTCAATTGGGTTAGAAGATTTCCTGGGATCACAACTACCGTACTTCACACATTTCATCCAATTTTACAGTGTTGCATGGGATTGTACGGCTACAAGACAGAGAATACAACGGAATTCATTTGTAAAGTTTTCGCAAGCTTTCCAAAGACTTGTAACTCTCAAATTCCTCGCATAGGATTGCAGCTCAACAAACCCTTGTAATGATCGCTTACATTCTAATGGATTCTATTACAAAACTGCCTTGCAAACGTCAGAAGTGTTCCGAGCATTTTATGACATTGTGATAAAGCCTCTATTACCCTAGATTTGTGACCAGTGTATGGGATCTTAGCAGAACGTATAGAATCCCTTCACCTAGTGTAGAGGGCACTTTTTTGGCGAAGGCACCCAACTTACAGGCTTAAAACGCCGCCTCAGATTCCCTTCAATTTCCGTGCTCACGCACTCACACAATTTCTGTCCATTAATATGGTATTATGCGCCGGGAATCCAAATGTAAAAAGTCAAAAAGTCCCTCAAACCGAAGTCGAACCGGTGGCCTCAATCCGTCGCTAAGGTTCGATCCCATTCAAAATACATACCAGTGCTAAGGGACGGCCCGAAGGGGCCGGACCGCAAGCTGCGGGGGCCCAAGACTGCTATGTAGATAGTAGACACGCAAAAATTAAAAAGATCCCCAAAAAGCAAAAAGTCCCTCAAGCCGGTTTCGAACCAGCGACCTCGGGATGATTACGTAACCCGTTACAGTCCCACGCTCTGCCAACTGAGCTATCGAGGGCAGATGATGGACTCTACACAGTGCAATTCATATGCGCAATGAGGCGCAATGGGGCTGGAAATACAAGACTACTACCATGATTCCAACATGATTCTCTGAGTTTTGAGTCACTCTCGAGACGTTATCTAAATTCTCCTAGCGTAATCCACATTATTGTATCAAGGCAACTTCTGAACAACGTGAAGAAATACTTAATGTATGCGTGCCAATTTTTGTCTTTGCTATATTTAACACTCTGTAGATGGTCGCCAACATGACCAAAGTGGAGAAAGTCATCGCCACCGACCGGAAGGAAAAATGTATCCTGAGTGAATCAGATTTGGTAGAGTTTCTGGCTATGGCTTGGAACTTGGAGGTTGGCTTCAATGAGTCGTATACAGTAAGACTACCCTTTTTTTTTCATGTGTATATGCTTATTTTCTTTCAGCGTCTGCAAATCATGACTATGGCAACTTTGATGTACGCCATGGGCTTTCGATGGGGTTCTGTTGTAGAGTTGAATGACTACGCTGGTGAAGACCAGTTCTTGATGTGGAAGGTCAGTCGGTTTAGTGTTATGCAAACTGGATATTTACTCGTATAAGGATGTCCAATTTTTTATTGTCGGCTATGACGAAGACTGTGGCCTTGAGATGATTGTTTTTATGAAGTTTCACTGGATGAAAGGAAAACGAATGGACGCCTCTCAATTGTAAGGAAATAATACACAAATAGTTTCTCGCTAACATCCATGGCAGTACTCAGCAGTCTGTTCGAAACCTGCCAAAGTCAGTCATGGTGATGGATGCTGTGCTTATGCTGGAAGCCATGACCATCAAAAACGACATCTTCGAGGAAGACATTCTCAGTCTTCGCGGAAATCCGGAGGCTGGAGCAAGCCGGTGACGAGCTCAAGGTTCCTTATCAGCTCACACAAAAGCCAGGCGTAGGAGAAAGGCCCCTGTTTACGCAGGTGCGTAAGCGAACTTGCGCCAGATGGAAAGACCTGCGCCGGAGCCCAGTCCCACGCTCTGCCAGCTGAGCTATCGAGGGCACATATCAGCATTTACGCTGTGAAATACATATGGGCAATGGGCGCTCGGGATCGTCGGCTCCCCTCGATGGTCAACTAGTTACGTGCTTCTATCCATAATTGTTAGGCATGGGCAGCGCAGATGCCACTTGAGTACCACTCGCCAGTAACGGTTGGGAAAGAACAAAGGAGTTTCATAGAAAACTAATATAGGGAACAAACGCTAAGCAGATACATCGCTTTAGCCGCGATGGTGTGCCACATATAATGCGAATGTGTATAGTATTTGATACCAGCTAACAATGAGTCAACTACCAGGCATTTATTACTCTTTCATACACCCGAAATCTGCCCTTAGGAGTTCTTACTTACTTCCAGTGACCCTCCACCTTATTTCATCTCTTTTTCCTTTGCTTTCTCTTCCTCCTCCTCCCTTTTCACCTCACTTTCCATAACCGCCTTGATCATCTCCGCACCAAGCTTCCCAGCCTCTTGGAACCGGCCCTCAAAGAACGCCGCTGTCTCTTCAAACCGCTTCCGGTAAACATTGAAGCTCCCAAAACTCACGCACTGGCTCCAGCCTCGCGCAGCACATACAAATTCGAGATCGTCAGCCCTATGCCATGTATCGAACAAAGCCGAATGGATCGACGCTGAAAGGAGTGCAGGGGAGAGGAATAGATGCTCCGCCACGCCAAGGAAGAGCCTGAAGATGGGGGTTGCGGCTAGGGAAAGATGAATGTAGGGATTGATGTTGAGGTGTGCCCAACAGTCCACCATGGCAAGGAGCGAGAGGTGGGAGTTCGGGCGCCATTTCGGTGGCGGGTGGATTTGGCCGTGTCCCAGCCCCTCGCCGTCTACGGGTGAGCTGCACCCCGAGGAGGGTCCACATATATGGTTTTTTGACAGCGTGATGGGAGGAGGATGTGGAGTCGGGGTCCCGCCGAGGCTAAATCGGTCAAGGACATCCTCAGAGAGCAAGATCGGCCGTCGGCGGCGCTCAGCGCTATTCTCGTCGCCAAATACGACCTTTCTCGCCCACTCAACGCGCTCGCGGAAGCGGCGCTGTTCTTCCGCCCCACCATTCCCACCTTCGAGCATCATCTTGAATAGCTCCGTTGCGCTCGCCGCATAACGGTAAATCTGCGTTTTCGCGGCGGGGTTGAGAATCGCGAGGCCGGCGTATACGTGCCATGCATTTGAGTAGATACGGAGGGTTAGGTTTACCTTGGCGGTCTCGATGCCCCCAACGTAGAGACCCTGCTCCCAGGGATAGGATTGAGCAGAGAACCAGGCCGTACCCATACTGGCAGAGGAGTTGTAAGCGCTATGAGCATGCCCGATCAATCAACAAGGAGCGGAGGGGAAAAGCTACCTTAGGAACGCGGCGTGGGTCACTGCTTGAGTATTTGCCGTTACACGATCATGCTCTTCATAAGAAAGGTATACGTGTCGCGATCCAAGGGGACGAAGAATGTTCTCAACGAGAGTTAGTGCTGCTTCTGAACCTCTGTGACGAATGAGGACCTAAAATAATCAGTCCATTTAGTAAACGGGAAGACATGGACATGATTGATTGCCTGCGGATCGAGGGAAAGTCTGGCGAGGCGCGTGCATAAATAATTTCAAGGCAATTCGACTCACGAGTGGTTGCCCTACTGGGTTCACGGTCGGTCCATGCAGAGAATGACACGAGACGATGTGAACATCCTCAGGGAGATACTTTTCAAATGCAGCTTTTTCGGGTGCTTTGACCGAAGTTTGGCCGGCTACGATAGCGTGCATTTTCGTTGCTGTCGAAATGGAATGAAAATAGTAAGCCTGTGGTATTATTATCGATGGGTTCGACAGCGAAAGATATCGCGGTAGTACAAGTAAATGTGGACTCACATGGGCCGAATTCTGCAACTACTTTGTCAATGAATTCAGCTTCGACTGAATACACGATGAAGTCTGACGACCGTGAAACGGCATGGCCATCATGCATCACGCGAATAGAGGGTTTATCTACAAAATAAGAATTAGAAACAGTCCTGGCGAATGATGAGGATACATACCAATGTAATCCTTTTGAAGTTGTTCAAATCGTTCAGGTCGGTCGCAGACATGAATCCTGAGACCTATGCCTCAGTAAACATCTTCCTCGATGGATCGCAGTGAGTATAATTGACACACTTTTTCCAACCAGCAAGGCATAGAGCTTGCGCGTACATTCGTCCCATGGCCCCCATGCCAATCAGGCCAATCGTTGGCTGGTCATCTATGGAGGATGACGGTGATACGTTTGGCCGCACATTGATGGGTATCGCGTTGTACGCCAAGTTGCGTTCGTTTTCTGGAGAATTTTGAGATGTCATTATGTCGTTGGAGCCTTCGATGAGCTGGGTATTGAGTAGTGAACGATGGATTGATCGGTATTAGGTTGAGCTGATGAATCGGAGACAAAGGAAATCAAGTATGTTATAAATAATCGTGAGAAAATCAGTTGCGAAAACGCATCAACGCAAACACCAGCGGCCAGCCTTGCGGAGACCCATCTACAATACCATACAAAAAACTTCTCAAGCTGTCTTAGTGATTCAGATTCAATTTTATGCGGGGAATAACATCGGCACTATTAATCAATGTATCCAGATATTCTAGATGTAAGGCTTTGAAAGGCCATTCGGTTTTGAAGCTGTTAAAAAACCAGAATACGCATCCCAGAGCACGCAATCACATATAAGTAGATATCGAGGGGTCCCACCAAATCGAAGAAACAGACGACGGTGGGTGCATGTACATATGTTGCTCTCGGCTCAATTATCAGTAGTAGAGCCGGTGCGTCGAACCTAAGTATGCTCAGTATCATTAGTACCGAAATATATATAAGAACAGTAAGAGTCTCATTCCACCAATTGGTATCGCACACCACAGAATTGCATCAGCTTGTTCAGATTTCGGTCACGAGAGTCGGAAATGTCTGGGAGCTCATATTCTGTCATGAGAGCCCTGGCCTTCTCCGCTTCAAGGGATCAGAAAATGATGGAAGAGGAGGAGGTACAGTATAAAGTATATACTTACCATCTAAGGAAAAAAGTCCTTTCAGGTCCTTTGGATAGTCGGGGCTCACGGTTCCATTGGTCATGTACATCGTTGCAAGCGAATCATCAGGCTTGTTAGATCTGAGTTTGCCATTCGCACGACGGCTCTCCCTGAAAATGAGCATAATGAATAAAGATAGTGGGTATTGTCGAATATATACAGGTAAGGCCATCACTTACGAATTATGCAATCGGAGCGTTAGCTCTTGTAATTCACGCTTGCTTGTCGCAAATTCCTCCTGAAGCTCAGGAGGGATATGGTCTTTGAGGCATTCAGCCACCTTCTCTTTCACAATTTCATCGATTTGATTCGTGATCTCCTCTTCGACTAGCATACAGATGTCAGGAGACAGAAGACCACAACTCAAGGAATATAACAAACCTTCCTTTCGCATAGCATCCATGATCTGGTTCTTCAACAGATCGTCGAGAATGTCTTAAGGAATTATCCATTCACAACTAGCGCAAAATCAGAGGGATTCCATGATAGCTCACTTTGAATCTCCATAAGACCATCCTTGTGTTTCTGGTCCTGTTGAAGCATCTGATCGCGAAGTCTACGCCTGTTAACCCGTTGATCGACATTGTGCAGACCATGGATATACGAACTCGAGCATCTCTTGCGTCGTTCCAACATCATGTAGGAGAGCAATCTGCAACGTCTGCACATTCAACGAATCGAAAGCGGCCTGTCAGCACATAATAAACGTGGCCTATCCGTTAGATTTACAGGTATTATTATACATTATAATCGAACCGTTAAGCCATCCAAGGGCAGCTTGAGCTGTTGGGTATAAGACTTGGTCTTCTCGATCTGCGCGTCGAATGAGATAGGTCCGAGACCTGGAGAGCCAGTTGCATCAGTGCTATTGAGGGTGAGGGAAGGCATGGAAAGTGCATGAGGATGCCGCGAGCTAGGCGCCTTTAATATTACTGTGACCCATAAGATGATGTCACTCTATGTCACTGACGGTGAACATACACGAGGTCCGAGGACCCAAGCCGTGGTGTGGTTTTGATTCGTCCACTTAAATTGGATATCGCAGTCTGATCAGCGGGTGCTGTCATCTCTCGCGGAAGAGGAGGGCACCATCGTGAGATATTCGGTGAGTTGACTGTATTCTAATGGCTACTAAATGTAAATAAATGACAAAGATGATGTAAGTTCGATACAATGCGGGGGGTGGAGGGTGGTATTATATGAGTTTCACGAACATACCGGACGTGATAAAAAAAAAATAGATCATGATGCCTTCTGGGAAGGCTGGGATTCTGAGTCTTGCGTCTGGTGTTCATCCGCCTCCTCATGAGCTTCCGAGGTATCTTCATTTTCTTCCTCGGGCTTGTAGGTTATGGTTTCACCCGCAGCGGCATTTAGTTGCGCGGCCATCAGAGCTCGGAAACGAGAATCTGGACGTTCAACCTGATATCGAAACATGTCAGCGCCACTCCTTTAATCTGCACGACGGAAAATTACTCACCAATTCGTGATAAGTTCCTGATTCGCTGATGCGTCCTCCTTCGAGGACTACAATACGTTCTGCACGAGCAATGGTAGATAGACGATGCGCAACGATCAAGACTGTAGTCTTTCGTGAATGAAGAATCTTGTCGATGGCGTCGTTGACCTGAAGAACAGAAAATGAGCGACAAAAGAGAAAAGACGATATGGAACAGCCGCACTCTTCGTTCAGAAGTGGCATCAAGGGCACTCGTAGCTTCGTCAAGAGCCAATATAACAGGTTTCTTCAATAACGCCCGAGCTATCGCCAAACGCTGACGCTGCCCTCCGCTCAGACTGAGTCGACCGACTTGAAGACCCCATTAGTCGATTAACTCGACAAGAAGAACGGGATTCACTCACTCTGAGTATCGAATCCATCGGGCATACCCCAGACGAACTCGCAGTTGGCTTCCCGGGCTGCGATTTCGATCTCCTGTCTGGTAGCATTTGGGTTTCCGAACGCGATATTAGAGGCTATTGTACCAGTGAATAAGACTGGGTCTTGAGGAACGATGCCGATAATCTGGCGCCATGACGTTGTCGAAAATTCGCGAATGTCTACAGCGAAAATGAGGACAACTACCTCTAAAGATGCCAAGGTACAGCATACCTTTTCCGTCCCAGGTAATCTTGCCCTGGATAGGGTCGTAAAATCGGACAAGGAGCGAATGTATTGAAGATTTGCCTCCTCCGCTCTCCCCTCTGAAAACGATGAACATCAGGTTCAGATAGCATGCAGCAAAGGCAGTACAAACACAATAGCAACGCTTTCTCCGGGTTTCAACTCGAGATCAAATTCCTTCAGAATAGGTGTACCTTTTCGACTTGGGTATTCAAAGAACACACGTTCGAATTTGATACGCCCGATATGGTCTTTTGGCACTTCATCTCCCTGATTATATGGTATAGCGGGTTGCCTGTGGAGGACTTCGAAGACCCGCATTCCAGCACCGATTCCGCGCATGATCGAGGACTGGCTGGGCATAAGAAAGAAATGCTCATGAAAACCAAGAATGGGCACATACGAAGAATGAGCTTGAGAAATATTATTCGTGAGTCTAATCAGCTCTGATACATGAACAAAAACTCACGTCAGCATCTGCAATCCGCTTCCCACGTAGACAGTGTAAAGTAGAAGACTGGTGAGGTCTCCAACCGAAATAGCTCCTTGAGAGACTAGTGTTCCACCTGAACTTTATTCAGTAGGTTTATCTAGAACGAGCCCATACAAAAACATACCGTAACCCAACAGTCCAAGAAGAGTGACATTTCCGCTCCATCCTGTGCTTCCAAAGAAAATACCACTTGCAATTGCCTCTTTCTTTTGAAGCTTGAGGACATGAAGGACCCTCTCATGGAACTTTTGCTCTTCTTGAGGGACCGCGTTAAAGGATTGAACTGTGCGCAATGCAGATAGGGACTCTGTGGCAACCTTCGTCATTTCGCCCATGGCTTCTTGAGTTTGGTTGGAGAGCTTTTTCAAGTAGCGACCATAAAACACCTGAAACGGGTGTCAGCAGTCATAAAATAAGAAAAAGGAAGACCTACAGCACCCAGAGAGACCGGCGGTACAATAGCAAGCATCAACATAGTAAGTTGGGGAGACACATAGAACATAGCACCGACTGTTGTTTCTTGATGAGTACTATTTCAAAAGAGGCTGTAGACATATACACTTACGTCCAACAGTGGACATGACAATTGCTCGAAGACCATCCGAAAGGTTCTGCGTGACACTAAGCGCATATAAGCATGCGACAAAGCCACTCCTTTACAACACGAACCTTTCTCCGACGATGCTGGTATCCACGCTCAGCCGGCTGAGAACATCTCCTTCGCCTTTTTCCACGAATTCGACTTCTTGTTTGAGGGCTGCTGCGAAAGTTCGCTCCCGTAGACGCGCCACGATCCTTTGACCTGAAGAGAAATGATGAGAGGAATTAATTCCCTTGTTACAAAACGTACCTGATAATCGCATGAGCATTGCACGACCAGCGTTGGCAAGCGCGCCCAGGGTGAAAAGGAGTAGAAGTCCAGCTGAAGCTTGCCAAGTGGACAGTCCGAAAGGAAGTTGCTGAGAGGAATCAAAATTTGTTCATGACACGTCGAATATTTAACTCACTGGATTCGCAGTGGAGAAAAAGTCGATCAATCTACCAATCGTGAACGGTATGCTCATCGAAACCGCAGACGAAGCGAGGAGAAGCCCAATAGCTATCGACAACGGCTTCCATTCCGGCTTAGCCAGAGCGACAATCTTTTTGAACGAAGATTTACTGTCCAATGTTCCCGTTTTTACATCTGACGGACTAGGAATAAAGCGCGATAACAGAGAGCGTGTCTTCGGAGCTGTTGGTGACGTCGTTGGCGGAGGTGGGGCCTGCGTTGAATTGAACCTTTGAGTTGGAAAGGTTCGGAAAGCGTGGCGAAAAGAGTGCGTATGTGTTGGTATCCTATTCCGAAGGTTGAGAACGCTTCGAGTGCCCGCCCTCGACGTGTGGAAATTCCGAGCGCCAACCACCTTGAGAGTGCCGGCTAATGGTGGTCTTAGACATGCCTGGCCCCAGATACCCAGCATCCTGAGCGTCTCTGCCCCTAGAATTCAGGCGTACTTGCGGATGGGCGCGACTTGCTGGAGAGCGTCGCCTGGGAATGAAGTCGTGGACGTAGCGAACAAGCCGTGTAACTTGCGTGTAAAACGTCGCCGATGTCCCGATACTCTTCCCGACGCTTGAGTCCGACGCTGCACGTGTCCCACATCTTATCTTATCTATGTACTAACGCTGATTACCTTCCTGCTTGCAACATTTGAACTTTTTCTTTGGCTTGCCTACATTCGGGCCATCCAAAATTGAGTGGCCCTTCGTGTTTCTGTTTGCGCTCGGAAATATTGATAAAGTTAATGTCCATCACTATTCGCAGTGTCACTTCACGCGGAAAAGTTGGTATGGTTCAAGCCGGCAAATAAGTGCTATGTTATTTATTTGGCCGTTTTCGCTTTGAAGCTAACTTGCCTTCGTGGTGGACGCCGAGAATAATTTTTTGTAAGTACAGCTTGCTCGCGGAGTTCACATACAAGGGATTCGACCTTGCGTGACGCGTGGTTGGCCAAAACAGGAATGTTTTCCCTTCTTTGGAACACCCCAGGTTCCCTATTGAAATCACGCTCGTTCCGCAAACCATTCATCCTAGCCACCACTCTCACCTCTTCTCATCCCATCTCACGCGCAAGCTCGAGGACAATGGCAACCCAGCCCTACACCGAAAGCTGGCTCAGCGGCCCCGGGTCCACCCAGTTTACACACGAACGTACACACCAGCCCCTGAAACCCCAACCAAAGCCGTCGTCGTGGCTCTGCATGGCTTCGCGGAGCACATTGCGCGCTTCACGCACTTCCACCCCCTCATTTCCGCACGTGGAATCGCTGTATTTGCATTCGACCAGCGCGGGTTCGGCCTGACGGCCCAAGACACAACGGGCAAGAAGAGCAAGGACAGCAGCTATGGCAAGACGTCGTGGAAGGAGCAGATGGCGGATATCGAGTGGGCAGTGGGGCATGCTAAGCAGAAGTTTGAGGGCGTACCGCTGTTCTTGATGGGTCATTCTATGGTATCTGAAAATACGCCTTGTCTGTCGCGTCTATTATACTGATGTTTGTTCGATGTAGGGCGGTGCAGAAATTCTTGGATTTGCTACACAAGGGGACAAATACAAGTCTACGGTTGACTCTATTTCTGGAATTATAGCAACGAGTCCCTCATCCAACAAACTAGCCTGCGCCGAAACTGCTGAATGGGCCGGAGGCAAACTTAGCGCTGTCCTACCTAACGTGCTCTTCCCAGCCGACGTCAAAGCAGAAGTTCGTCCTCATTTCTCTTCTCATAACGTCTTCGCTATATGTTGATTATAATCTCTCGTTGATTCCTTCCAATCCAGGATCTATCCCATGATGCTGCGGTGAACAGCGCCTACCTCAAGGACCCACTCGTGAAGCAGTCTGGTTCGCTGAAGGGCATTAATGACATGTTGACCAATGTATGCCATATTTTCAATTTTTTGTCATTATTGATGCTTTAACTCGACACTAGGGCGAATTGCTCTTGACTGTGGGTGCCCGCCGTTGGCCCAAGGCTTTGCCCGTAAGTAGTGCTCGCAATCTGTTTGGTTCGATACTCAGTCATTGCCACCTGCAGGTGATCATTTTCCATGGAACGGAAGACAAGGTTATTTTCATATGATTCAGTCATGGCATTCAACTGAAGCTCGACCAAATATCTGCAGGTGACATCTCCCAAGGCATCTCAAAAGTTCCATGATGCTATTCCTGCCGACAAGAAGAAAATTATCCTCTTCCCTGTACGTTGCTACACCTTCATAATGGCCGTTGACTTGAAATTGAATATTCACCGATAGGGGGGATACCACGAGTTGCACAATGAACCAGGCGATGTCAAGGACAGATTGGCCAACGAAATTGTTTCGTTCATTGAGGAACACTCCCAGATCTCCTTGTCCAACACTGCTCCTGTAGCAGAAGCTCCTCTCGTTGAGGAGGTAACAGCAGAACCATTAACAAATGCAGAGGCCACAGAACCCAAACCAACTGAAACTGGAGCAGGTGCTGTGGAAACAGGCAGCACCAAGGCGAAGATGTGAGTTACTACGATTTGATACCGATAGGTTTTCCACCTTGTATACCCTCATTATTTCGTTATGATCTTATTATCGAGTTGGATATACAAGGGCTCATAAACAAGCCAAATGACATTTTTCCGCAATATATCATGACTACCAGCATCAATAGGGGAATAAAGGATTAACTAGAGGAATATATGGAGAGCGGAAGGAAAACATGCATTTCTGTCCTTAGTATCCAGCCGCACCGGGTGCAGCGTCTCCCTCTCGCTTCAGCCGCAAAAGAACTTCCTTGAACCTTGTTAGGTCAGTCGTTCCGGCCCCCGTTCGAGCAATGGTCTTGCTCTGCGAGTTCTGCAGCTCGACGAGGTTGCAGATCCGCTCCCAGGTCGTTCCTGTCGACAACGACGCTTGTAGCTCAGCAAGATATTCAGCTTCCGAGTTTCTAAGCAGAAACAAAAGTGTGGTTAGTTACACGTCTACCCGACATGAGAAATGAAACGCACTTGTTATCACGGATGCTCCTTTCCTTCTTCTTGGCGTAGTTCCCATAGAACTCCTCAATCGCGCGCTCAGCCTTGTCAATGGTCTCGTTCCGGCGAGCTTTAGACTCCTCTTCACGAGCGGCGATTTCCGCTTGCTGCCTTTCGCGCCAGTCTCTGTTGATGCCGGATACGTCAGTAACAAGGGACAGGAGGTGGGCGGTGAACTGCGTACTTGATGACTTGGGGCTCGTCTTCGATGGTCTGGTTGAGAATTGGAGTGGAGGAGAACGCAGAAGACTGCGGTTGGGGTGCGAATGTTGCTGTGTAGGAGGGTTGCTGCGGGGCAGAATACTGTGACTGATACGTGTTAGTGAATATATGGTTAGGTTGAGTAGCTGGAACGCAGCGCGGAAGGCTCAATGCATACACAGATCTCCGTTGCAAGGAACAGAGATATATGCATCCAGAGAATGCGCCAATGCGCTCCAGTACATCGAATAAATCAGGGAGCTCACCGAAGGAACCTCAATGTCAGGGAACTCGCTCTCGAATTTATCAATCTCGTCATCTCCAGTCACCGTCATTGTTGTCTGCTGATGTGTGGGAGATGAATCGAAATCCTCAAATGAGAATCCACTGTTCGTCCTGCCAGCATTGAAGGCAGGTGCAGATGGCAGTTCGGTGCTGCCATCGAGAGAGATATCTGGGAATGCTGACGCGGCAGCGTCAAAGTCTATGTCATCATCGCTGCTTTTATTGAATGATGAAGAGAAGTCGCCGCCGAGAAGGTCGCTCATAGTGGTGAAATGGAAGAGGTCAGAGTCGGGTCTGTTGGTCGTTGACGTTGAAGTTGGAGGCGTGAGGAGAGATGTGCCGCCAAATTGGGCGTGGGAAGGTTGCCAGCTTAATAATAAGCCAATAATATCATGAAGCTTTTGCAAGGCTGGTTACAATGATTGAGGCACCAAATTGGTATACGGGCCTCAAAGGCCTCAATATTCAATGTTTGATCCCTTCACGTAAGATAACTGGAGAAAATGAGAAGGGAATATACTTGCGACATTTAATTTCGTGATTGCCGAGTATTTATAAAGACTGCTCGTCCTAAATCTTCTATAAAAATTCTATCCACATTCAACCAAGCAGGAGCCAGTGTTCATATAATGTTCCTGTTTCGCAATTCGCAATTGACTGAAAGCCTTCAGACGAACCGTCATCGTGCCTTATCATCACTAGTCGAATCATGTGACTTGAGCGCTAACGCCTCGAGCGCCTATTTGCGATCATGATTGTACTTATCATTCGTAAGTGCTTGATGGACAGTATGAGTCGGTCATAAGATTCCAATATGCACTGCCTTATAGCTACTTCTCTAGGCACCTTCAAACAATATCTTCTGGGTTGATAATTTGCTGAGATCGTTGTCAGCGTATAAACATGACAGTGGTACTTTTTGAACTGTTCTAAATATCCGGAACGAGCGTTTGGAGATAAGGCCCGACTAACCAAGGTAGATATTTATTATCAGTTACATTGTAATATCAAATGATTATCAAGTGTACCCTTGGATTGAATATGCAGCCATTGTATTGACCAAATTTATCCTTCCGCCTCCGATTCTCCTTCATTATGATGACTATGATGACTTTTCAGCCACATCATGTGGTTAATACCTGAGGTCAAACGGTGCAGCCTGCGAACATCTACTATGCATATATATATAATTATTACCTCCCAGATCCTTTCAGACATAGTTTTCCAACAGAAGGCAATTGGCAAGGATCGAATTAAAACCATTAGCTCTTGCCATCCAAATGCGACACGAGGTCGCCGTAGGCCACTCAAAAAGTCTATAGAATCAAAAGACATATAGGGCTGGCGAGCTACTAGCGTTTTAACGACTTTTATGAGCGGATCATGACTCAAGTACTTCCACATTGACTAACCTCCGCATCAAGAGGGAAAACGTAGGATGATGAACACTCCTTTGCCGACAAGGCTGCTCATAAAAATTGATGTATTTGCATGTGCAAGGCACAAAGTTAGTCCATTTAGAATAAGAATGGCAAGCATACCTTTGGTACTTCATCTATTCCCTTTCACCGAGGTTTTCTACTACTATAAAAGCAGGCTTGAATTGCAAAGATAAATTCCTCAGTTAGTACCAAAGCATTCAGCTCAGGCAACACTGCTACGTTGATATCCTTGTGCACACTCTTTCACAATATGCCGTCTTTGAAATCCGTGTCCTCTTTCCTCCTTGCGGCTATCATTATCGGCACAAGGGCCGAAACGCATACTGTGCATTTCGCCAACAAGTAAGAGCCCAAAGCCTTCATATCCCAAGTCAAAACTCTGACCGTCTTGTAGTTGTGGCTTTGGAACTGTGATCATGAAGTTCCTTCTTTCAGTTGGCCGTCGCTTACTTGGTAATAATTCAGCCTACGTTGATTCAAGGGTCAAAAATCCTTTCGACTGGTCGTGATGTGACATTCAATGGTCCATTGTTCTCAGCAATTGCGTGAGGCACCTTCCTTCACAAATTTATAACTTGCTTACACTTAATCCTGAAGATATTTGCAAACGGGTAATCCAATTTTACATCCTCAATCAATATGTAAATCGATTGAAAAATAGACTAATTACATATTCGCTGTAGGCAAGTGTGGTTTCAACGGAGAAGGTTGTACTCTTATTGAGACCACTCTGACAAACCCCAACAACGGGCCAGGGAGTGGATCGAGCACGGATATCTCTCTCATCCCACCGTATGTAATATTTTGAGGCTATCTCATCCTTTCCAAGCTGCGAAATCAACTTATTCAAACACCAGTCACTCATTCTCCGTAACCTCTGGATTCGGGTAAGAAGAGGTATACTGTTTTGTTGTGTATGATAACCAATGTTGATTTAGATACTATGGTGGATGCGACGGATTTGGCGCTGATTGTGAGCAAATGTCCCATTGACCAGCCAATATTATACTTACGATGATTCAATCGATGCCTTTCTATAAATATAGGTACCAGTGGAGGCTGCGCCACGGCGTTCCACAAACCGAACGATAACGGAGTACAGGTCGCCTGTCAAGCCAACAATGTAAGAGCATCATTCAGCTCCTACCGGCTATTCTTATAGAGATTCAACAGGTCAATCTCGCTATTACTTTCTGCCTTTGACGAGTGTGTAAGATAGCTTTTTTATGTCATTATTGCACCGAAAATTATAGCCAAAGTTTTTTTGCAACGAGTCAGCCATTGCCATTTACAGTAGCATGTCCCATGGAGGGATTGCTGTAGGCGCCGGACAACCGTGGTCTTGAAAGGCTTTCAATTTGTCGACGTTCCTCACTCTCGAGACCCGAAGTTGGTAATTTTGGAGCAATAGACAGATAGATGAATTGAAGCAAGGTGCTAGTGCTTCCAGATATTGCCTCCTATGTAAATAATTTCCCGTTTAGGAAATTCAGCATATAACTGGATGGTGAGCAAAGGTACGTAACGCCCGGTAAGGGGCTCTCAGCCGACTACTACTATATACGGAAAAGTAACTGGAAATAAGGACTGGTATTATAATGTGCATCCATGATGAAGGGCTAGTTAATTTTCGTGTTGCAGTTTATTATGATCGCCGTCTAGGTCTTTTTACGCGGCAACATCCTTATTCGACACCGCCTCCGTATTTTTCTCCATCCGCTGTCGATGCCAGAGCTTTATCCTCGCAAGCGTTGACTTGCTCCTATGTGCCTTTGCACTGCTCCCTGCGGAATCCGACGTTGAATGCACCTCCACGCTGCCGGCTGCACTCGCACGACCCGCAGCGCCAACATCCTCTTCGCTGGCCCCGTCTGCCTGCGCTTTGTCCTTCTCCTTTTCCTTCTCCTTATCCGCCTCGCTGGCCCTTTCTTTTCCCCATCCCCGCCGCTTCAACACGGCATGGTTCTCGCGCCCGGGCGTCACCGTCAAAAAGTTGACCACGACCGCCCAGAGGTTGTTCCCGCTCAGAGTCTGGTCCGGCCCCAGCACCGCCTGATCCGCGACCTCCGCGAGCTTGCGCGCCTCCTCCGTGTCCCGCCTGGACACAATGCTGCTCGGCGGCGGGTCCTCGCCCTCCTCGAGCGCCCACGCCCAGCCCCACCCGGGCTCCGAGGAGCTGCTCCTGCCGTTCGCGGGGCCACTCCCCGCGCCCTCCCTGTGCAGCGCCTGGCGCAGCCGCGCCAGCCGGCGTATCGTGTCCTGCTTCGCCTGCGCGAGCGCGCGGTGCCGCTTCTTCTCTATGGACGCCGCGGTGTGCGCGAACTTGGCCTGGAAGATCTTGCGGTCGCGCAGGTAGCGCGCCATCGTCTTCTGGGAGAACACGCCGATCTCGTGCGGCGGGACCTGCATGGCAGGCAGCTCGGAGGCGGGCTCGAGTGCGCGGAGGACGCCGGTGGTGCCGACCCGTTCGCGAATCATGCGGTTCGGCCATTCTGCGGGGTCCTGGTGGGTGGATATGGGGTCTAGTTAGAGAAGGTATTGCAGGAGATGCGGGTTAGACTTACTGGGATATCGCTGTAGACGTCAGGTTCACCTGCGAAGCGCTCTACGGTGGGCTCTCTTTCCAAGGGCGTTGCTTGGCGTTGGAAGCGGGGACCGGCAACGTCGCTCGAAGATGAAGGCTTCTTAACGGACGCAAAATTCGGTGTTGGAAATGAGGCCTCATCCGCTGTAGTAGGGGATTCCACTCCAGTCCTTGGGGACTCAACCTCAGCTTGAGGGGATTCGGACCGCGGATGCTCCTCAAGGGGTTCATTACTTAAGAAGCTCGTAGAGGGACTGATAGGCGATGGCGATCTCCGTAAGATAGAACTTGGGCGCGGTATTGAGATTGTCGCCGACAATGCCCTTCTCAGAGACTGTCTGCGCGTAGGCACAGAGGCTTGGCCCAACTCCGTCTGACCATCGTTATCCGCCGGCGGCGACCCGGTCAGTGTAATTTCAGGAGGCTGGGTGTGTCTCGTAATAAGCGAAGGCTTGAAACCGGCGAACAGAGACTGTCGACGCGTTAACGGGTCCTTGGTGACGTTTGAAGTCGAGCCTTTCCGGGCGATAGGCGGCGGAGGTGGTGTGAGGGGTATCCCAGTCGCGAACTTAGAGAAGGTGGCCATGGCGCGGAAACAGAACTTAGACGGTGTTGTGAATGCAAATAGGATTGGGAGGATATGCGGACTATCTATGGATATTTGTCAGTGATTGAGTACGATGCGGGCACTCAATTGGGATTTACCGTCATACACCTGCAAATGGACCGGTGTTGGTTTGTAGCGTGTTTCGATGCCATTCAGAACAGGATATATACCGCGTGCACGATCCGATACTGGGTATTTCTCAGGATATGCCGCCTTATGAGCGCTAGATGAAGTGGTTAAAATATGCAATAACGGAACAAACAAAAAAAAACGACGAACGTATAAATGATCTCATCTCTCAACACTTCTTTATCACCCGCAATGAACATCAGCGGAGGCAACCCTCCCAGATAGGACAGCGCGGGGCTGACCAAAGGATGGACCAAGAGACTGTTCCGAGTATAGAATTGCAGCTGTTGAGAAACCTCGGTCTTCTCACCAGTAGTTGGATCGTGTGAGACGACAGTTTCTAGGTCAATAGGTGCAGTACTCTCCATGTTAGGTGTGGCTAGACCTATCGCAGGCTGTGCATCTTTTCCATTGGTCTGTCCTTCAGAGAATGTGGATGCAGGGTTAAACGGATGCGGTTCCTCCGATTTGAATACCTGTCGAATGCGAAAGCGAATGGACGACTGAACACGGTTCGAGATCTCCTCTGAAGGCGGAGGCCAGAGTAAGCTGGGCTTGTGGAACGATAAACCAGATTCGGGAATTATATCCTAAAAGCATCGTCAACATATATTTCCCACATTTTTGTAGGAGATGAACGAACTGTATCGGTATTGGTATGGACGCTTGGGAAGGAATGGGTCAAGTCACACCAGGGCGAAATCAAAACACCGCCAGCGGGCAGAGGCAAACCACTATCGCGGATGACTTGTAGGAGAGCTAAAGACAGCCCTCCTCCAGCCGAATCTCCTGAAATGATGATGTGTTTGGGATCCACTGCCTGATGTGCAGCTCCAGCTGGCGGTCGTATGAGGAACAAGTCTACATCAATGGTGTCAGTCGTCACAAGCAAATGGAAGTGAAGAAAAATGGATGCATACAAGCCGTTAACGCGTCATGCAGTCCACATGGGAAAGGGTATTGCGGTGCAAGTCGATAATTTATAGCTGGAGATATAATCAATAGAAGAAACCAACGCAATTTTTTTTGAGAAACATGCCAAAAACTCGACCGTTAATTTTCCGTGCCAGTCGTTGAATACTGTATCTGTCAATAATTGTGGGACATCAGCAAAGTTAAAGCGAATACTGAAATGTGTTGAGCGAACCTTTCTTGATCAACGCTGCCAAAGTAGTATCCACCTGAATAGCCACCCAGTCAACTTACAAGTGCCATCTTATTGAAATGACTTTACACACCTCCATGTAGATAGAGAATACAACGCATAGCATCCATGTCCTTCTCGTACGCTCCTCCGGTGGTGCTTTGCGGATCTTCCGTTATGTCAGGTGGGTTGGGTCCATTATCCGAACTACTCTTATCATGGGTGCGTTTCGTTTTGTGTCGCCGTTTAGCCTCTTGATAATCTTTTCTGGCTGTAATCCATTGACCATCGACGCTGAGAAACATGTGAATGGTTGAACTCGAAGGAAAAAATCGTCGTTCGTACCCGTTGATTCCGCGAACCTGCCACCATTTAACACCGCCAATCAAGCGTTTTGCGACTTCCTCACCTCCTAAGGCTTTGACCAAGTAGGGACGGCCTCATCGCAGCAGACGAGGGAACTAGAACTCGCACAACGTGAGTCCATGGTGGTGATGGCGTTCGCGTATTCGAAAAGCCTACAAATATTTGAGAAATACTCAGCTGTATGAGGATTAAGAGCTTACTTTGTAGCTCTTCAATAGTGTGGCTATAGAACGTCAAAAATAGAAAAAATTCCAATTGAATACACTAACAAAGTAGACGCGGCCAAAAAGGACTGCAAGATGTATTATTCAGCATAGAAGGTGATTCAACAATATAACCAACGCACTTTAACGATTGTAAAAGCTTCATGATACAATACATTGTCCTGCTTCAAGCTCGCTTCGGTCTCGCCCGAGTCGTTGTTTCCTTTAGCCTGTCGAAGTAATGTTTCACGAGGACTTCCAACACCGTAGGGCCAACTTTGAGGCCAACCTCGCGCGTCAATGAATTGGCGAACGGTGACATGTTATTAGGGGCGGGAGAGTGTCGTAGTGGAAGAGGAGGTCAGACACTTTCATGGGCGCCCAGCGCTGGTAGAGATGGTTACAACAGGATACAGCAAGATACAAGGAGTCCAAGGGTGTACAGTTGATGGACGAGGTAGAGGACCAAGCATGGATCGTGCCAAGGCCCCCGCACTGCATCTCTTTTGACCGATCAACGGCCCGGATTTAGCCAACATCCTGATGTCATGCATAGTCATAGTACATAG